>CAIGRB010056050.1:23029-35788 GCA_903798255.1 Fraxinus quadrangulata
AGAAGTTAAGACTCAGCAAAAGATTTGATAATGTAAAGCTACAGACTTACTGCGAGAAGTGTCCTCTGAAATATATGAGAACAAGCGGATACAATTGCCCGAGGCGCCGGCGAGTTCACCGGTGGAGGGCGTGGCAGGGGACCAAGAGACAGCCGCCACACTGCAGGTACCTTCGCCGGAGAGGTCGATCACTTGACGGAAAATTGGCCCGATTTGCGTTTCGGCATCGGCGAGAGGATTCGGGAAGTGAGAGATGACCAAGAGAGTGGAGGCTCCGTAAGCGATCCATGAGTACCCGACGAATTCCAGTAACCAATCGATCGCGGGTTCGGATCCTGTTGCGGGTCGATTTGGCGCGGGAGGGATAGTCTCGGATTTATTTAAGCGGAGCGGTAGGTGGGCCGTAATATCTAGTGGCGGTGGTACAGGGGAGGAAGAAGGAGTGACATCCGGCATGGTGTTGGAGGAGGAGAAACTGAAATTTGGATGTACAACTTATGGTTCAGCAGGTTTTTTTTATTATTATTATTATTTTATTTCTTCCAAAATTCAACAAATTTGGGTTATTGCAGATTTCAGCGAAATTGGGAAGAAAGCTAAATTCTAAAGATTTATTTCAGTATTTCTCCATCCAATCGCGCGAACAAATTTCTTTACTTTGAACGAAAGGGCAATAAAGTAGTAAACTTATGTCATTTGTATTGGATATTTTGCAGTTATGTCATTCATATTTGCAATAAAGCAGCAAAAGAAAAATAAAAACTACTAGAACTCATCTTTGTTTAATTAAAAATCAAATTTCTAGTGAATTTTGATAAAAATTGATGAATCTTATAGAGTGTGGTTTAACTAATATTTTTATCAATTTTTTTTAACCACAATTTTAAGTAACTTCAACAAGTTGAATAATTTTGTGGTACATGAAGTAAAATGAGATGCGAGGTTATGCGGTCGGAATAAACAAGGAATCCAATCGAAAATCTCAGGACCGCTAAAACTTGAATCCATCAGTGAACGAAAATTAAACTTTCGAAGTTTTATTAATTTCAAGATGCTTCAAAAACAAAGAATTGACCATTTATTTATGAGAATTATATGAAAAACTAATTTAAAAGAACTAAAATTGAAAATAATTCAAAATAAATTAAATGACAAAAATAGCACTATAACTTTAAAAGCAGTTTTCAAGTTTTAAACAATTTCGGATGGCTAAAATCCATCATATGTCATAGAAAAACAGTGAATTCGTTCTGACTTCTTGTTTTCTTTTCGAAAAATGTATTATAGGCTCAAATTGGTGCTCGATTGTCAAATCTGCGCTTCACCTTTTTTTCCATTTTAATCCGATTGTTTTACAATTCATTCGGTCAACTATCCTACATCATTTTGTATAAGAGTCTCTTGAATTTGAAATGATCATTGTATTGAAATCTCGATTAGCATCTTACCCTGCTAGAGTTTGAAGCACTAACATTATCCAAGTCTTCTTAGTTTGACATCTTTGAAAATGCATTTTCAAAATTAATGTTAAAATTACAATACAAAAATCAAAACGTATTTTTGATATTTTGAATGTTTTCAAAACATAAGAAATAAGTGTTTAAATAAAATTTTATTTGAGTAAAAATTTTAAAAACTACAAGTTCCAAAAAAATATAAATATCTAAAAAAATGAATAAATTCTACAAAACCTTAAAACTTGAAAAAATAAATTATTTTTTAAAAAATAAAATTCTAAATTAAAAATAAATCAAGCTTATAATGATTGTATACGTAAAATAAATTATAAAATATAATTAATTGAACTAAAATAAAAACTCTTAATCCGTGTCTTTATTTTTTATTTTGTCTAATTAATTTATTATTTATTTTTATTTTACTTTTGTAACGCAGAAAAATGAACTATTCACGTATTATTCGTATCAAGCAAATCACTAAAACGGGCAACTCTCTTACAAGGACAAACAAAAGAAAAGAAATGTCAGCAAACATCCAACGTATCATTAAGTAAAAATTGTCCCCTCCTCTCTTCCTTTTTCCTCTAATTTTGTCCATTTAATCGATTAATGGTCCACTTAATCAATGCCTTTGCTTCTTTACAGCGAATCCCATTCCAATTGACAAACATAGCCGTCCGTTACAAACCACGGATTAACCTTAAACCAGGCATATATATAATATTCCATTCTATACTCTTCATTGATTGTATCGTTCTTCTTCTCTTCTCCATCTCCTGTTTCGTTTCTCTCCACACAGATACAGCAACAAAATTAGCGGTGATGTCGTCGAATCAGAACAGCTGCGGAATCACGACGTGCGAGAAGCTGGATCGGATGGCTAATTGGGTTGGGACCAGCGTAGCTTCGGCCTTCTTTGCCTCACTTGAACGCTGCGCCTGCATCAATCTCGCCACCTCGCACGACGAATATGATGATGAAGAAGAGGCTAAAGATAGGCCGCTTATGCTCACCAAACCCATCTCGTTTAATGATCACTCCTCCCACCGCCGCACGGTTTAACCGACACGAATCAATATTTTGAATTATTTTTTCCTATTTGTTTTGGATTAATGGCTGTATGTTTTTAGAAATATCAGTTGAGAATGAGAAGTGGCCGCCTTTTTTGTTTGTAATTATTGATCAAGTTTGGTATTTTCAATTTTTTTTTTTCCTATCGTTTTGGCTTAATTATTTTCCTTCATTAATTTGATTATGATATTTAAGGCCTCTAGATTTATTTTTTTAGAATGAATTTTGCGAAAAATGAACTTTTTGAACAACGTGAGGTCAAAAAATAGAGAGAAAAAAATCATTTTATTAGAAAAAAATGTGCAATTTAAAATGAGTTTGAGGGTAAACGAATTTTGAAGAACGTGTATCAAACAGTAACAAGTGTTTCGGGAATTTTAAGATTGATGAGGCGAATGGTGATGTAATTTGTATAATTTTGAATTCCTCTCATATAAAATCATAAATTAATCCAACCATTAACTAATATTCTATTGAGAAAGCGTGTAAATCACTGGATATCACACAAGGAAGGGAAAAATATACCTCATGGAATGCACGTGGTAATAGGGTGCCATTCGAGCAACCCAACACAATTAAGATCCTAACTAGTCTCGATATGGACCGTCAGGTGAATCAATTTACCTTTCGTTCCAAGTTCATGTCAAGCTTTAATTTAAGAAAATATGAAGAAACTTGTTATCTGGACTGTCACAATTGGAGTTGAATTCTGAAACATTGGACTTGAAGTTGAGCCAGTTCAGTTCTACTCCAAATGAAAAAACCTAATGAATATTTGGCTGTATTGCCCCACCCCACTATTGATCGTTTATATAAACGATCAAATTATTTTTTATCCTCATATTTTGTGAATCTATAGAATTTAAATTGAAATTCCCAAGCATGCTGTTAGATAACAGCTTTCAACTTTTGTTTTTTCTTTGAAATATTCAAATTGTGGGTAGTGCTACTCATCATACACCCATCTCTTCATTTTGGCAATTCTACTTCTACAGCGCATTATTTCGGCCCCACCACAGTGTCCTTGGTCGGCTTTTAGAGTTCTTTTAAACTCCACTCTCCCCCCTCATAAAATGATATTTACACCCTGTTTGGTTCACATTTTTTTTATATGATTAAAAAAAATGAAAAGTTATTAATGTGATAGAAAATATTATTTTATTGAAAAATTTGTGATTAAAAATGAGTAAAAGAATGAGAATGAAAAAATAATGTGGCTCGTGTCCAATTCCGAAATTCGTTCGATACATATAACTAGCAACAATCTTATACACATTATACTTCTTGAAAATATTTGAAATATATATATAATTAAATGAACACCTTGTGCCATGATCATCTTGTGCAAGTTAATTTCAAATAAACTCATTTTATTTGAACATTACTGACCACCTTTTTTAAAAAAAAAAAACTTTTCTAAACATACTCGTGTTTTTTATAGATAAGAGTGTGACGATGATGACTAACATGGAAAAATTAGCCCTTGTTCAATAGTCACATCAGATAAAATGTTCAAAGAAGAAAAGAAAAGGGGAAAGAAGCCTCTAATACTAATGCACGCCTTTATGAACTCTTTACATAAATTGCGTTTCCGGAGTTCGAAAAATCCCCGTTGTTTTAAATAAATTCGGGTAAATTACATTCGGGTTAATTATATTTTGCTTTAGTGTTAATCAAACAATTGTATTTCAATTTTGTTCAATCGAGTAATTAATTTCATCCAATTTCGTCACCCGAACTTACAAAAATCAATGAATTGTTAGTCAATAAATAAAATCCGTCATTTACTTAAGTGAAGTTGTACATATTTCATATCAACAACTAACGATTATATCAATATTACTACATGTAGATCTCTTTTTATACATTGATTTATTGAATTTATATTTGACACAATCTCATACTACCTTTCGCACTTAACACATGTAATCCAATCATTATAAAATTGTCACATCATTCATCCATCATTCAAGTGGTAAAGCAAGATGTACAAATAACATTATCCCAATTATATATGATGATCATCAATTTTTGTCAATGAAATTGAACAAAGTTGTCTTAATTATAATTAAATTAAAATATTCTTACCTGATTGAAATCAAATAAAAGTATAGCTACATGATTGAAATCGATTAAACAAAATTAAAGCGTAATTACCTAATTGGCAATATAATGTTGTATAATAACCACAAATAGAATTAACCAATCAAATTAATTCGATATTTCTAATGTACAAGAGCAATCCAAACCCTAAACTTATCCCCTTCAAATTTTAATATATGCTAAATTATCAATTAATTTCAATCATACATTTTATGAGATTCAAAACTTTTCAAATATACATTTCATCAATATTTATTAAAATTTATTAAAATTTAATTTTAATTTCCACCAAACATAGGGATAATTAATGAAGATAAAAACCGATAAAAAGACATTGGAATCAAGAATTCTCCTATTCCAGAGTCAAAAAGAGACAGTCCACTACAGGAAATATTGCACTCACAATTAATTTTAATAAAAAAAGAATAGATAAATTATGGTCATAAAAGAAGACAAAAGTTCCAATATAAAATAACCTTAAATTTATATATCGAACATCATTAGTGCAGTCAAAAACAAACAGGTCCAACCTCCTTTTTCTCTTTATATATCATCATCCATAAAAAAGTAAAGCCAACTCACAAACAACTGAAAACATTCTTTCTTGAATCAATGACAACTCCCAGACAAAGGAGGTGAATTTTCTCCATCTTCTAGACATCGCTTTGTTTTTTTCTGAACCTTTTTCTTCATAAGAATCCATGGATACTGCTCAATGGACGCAGGTGAGTAGCAGTCGATAAATATTTGTGTTTAATTTAGCTTAATCTTTTTTTCTTCATTAATTTCTTCCAGATTTTACAAGTTGATAGATAGGGTTTTATTCTTCTTCTGATCTCATGCGTGTTATCTTTTTTGATCTTTTTTCAGTTTTAATCAGTTCTTTAGTACATGAAAGCACTGCACTTTTTCCTTACTTTCCCTTTTTGCAGTGAAAAAATGATAACCGATAAAGGATTAGGGAAAAAAGGTATTATTAGTTATTTTTTGAAGTGAAATTAAAGCTATATAACTATTTTTTTTTATGTCTGGTAGTTAGCTATCAGTTTCATCAATCCTAAACAGCTATTATCGATCATCCTTTTGCAAATTTTATATGTGCATGTTTGGTAGGAAGATGAAAAAGAAGTTAAAATTTTAATGTGGAGTTGTGTTCAGGAAATTGGAGTGGCAAAATCGGTGGCAGAGATAACTCCAACTCCAAGTACATGCTCAAAAGAAAGAAAGGCGAGGCCACAAGTGGAACATGCCCTTAACTGCCCTAGGTGTCATTCAACAAACACAAAATTCTGTTATTACAACAATTACAGTCTTACTCAACCAAGATACTTCTGCAAGACCTGTAGAAGGTACTGGACTGAAGGTGGTACACTAAGAAATGTTCCAGTTGGGGGTGGTTCGAGAAAGAACAGAAAATCCACTTCTTCCTTATTGTCTACACCCCATAAAATTCCTGATCTGAACCCTAATTCAAGCATTTCTCAATTTTCCTATCAAAACCCTAAAGTCCACGATGGACAAGATCTTAGCCTTGCTTATCAAGGTATCCCACAGTTTCTTGAATTTCCTAAGATTGAGAACAGAAGCACTGTCAATCATATATCCTCTTCCTCCTCTCCTTCCACTCCAGTTTCTGCCCTAGATTTGCTGCGGACTGGAATTTCTTCAAGGGGGTTTATCCCTACTCCAGCTATGGAAAGAAACACGGTATTCGCATCTGGATTTCCATTTCAAGAGTCCAAGCCAGCCATTGATTTTTCCTTTGACGGGCTTGGGATTAATACATATGGCGAATCCAACAAGGGAGACGACGAAAATGGTGAAAGATTAGTGTTTCCTTTTGGAGCAATGAGACAACACACAAGCAGTGAAGTAGATCAGAGTAAGGGACAGGAGAATCCAAATGGATACTGGAATGGAATGTTAGGTGGAGGACCTTCTTGGTGAAAAGAAGAGATGTACAAGAAGAACAAGGACCGACACCTTTTTCTTCTTATTTCATTTTCTCTATTTCCTTATAGTTCGTTTTCATTTTCATTGTTGATTAGTTGTTTGAAGCTGTGTAGAACTAACATACTACAAGTATGGATACCGTATGGTAGTGTTTCCGTTATTTGTAAAAAGAGGTTTTTGAGAAAGCTAACTCATATTAGTTTTCTCTAAAAGCTCTTTCGTTAGATAAATTACTTTCAAAAAAATTATCGAAACATATATAAAAGCATCTTCTTAATCTTAGAATCAACTTTTGCCTCTTTAAAAGCCTCGTTAAACAAGTCCATGGTCTCTTTCTTCTTATTTCATTAAACTAAGCTCTTTGGAGAACAAACTAGTGGTGACTTTAATTTGTATGGTTGATCTACATATATACAGTCGAATTGTTTGACTACCGTTTATAAATTGTGTATAATTGATCAAATACCTTTTTATCCATATATTTTGTGAGATTTAATAGTATTAATCAATTATCCGCCGCTCATTAAAAGTTTCTAAGGTGTTTGTTTTCATTTTTAATAAATCATGTCACCTAAAATTATTTAATTGAAGAAGAAGAATAATGAAGGGTAGAGAAGAAAAAGGAAGGGAATGAAACAATATTTGTTTCCTTTAACATTTCATTTTCCTTATTCTATAATGTTTGTGTATTTATTACATTTCTACTTGTTTTATCCCCCTCATTTCTTATTTTGCCTCAATTTGTAACTAAACATTTTTGTTTCCCTCACGAAGGAAATGTGAGAATTATGTCGACTACGTACAAACAGAAAATATGTAAATTCTCATAGACATGCTCATCGTGTACAAATTGGATTCTTTTTTTCATAAATTTGACACGTGTATAATTTTTCATAGAACTTGGTGGCAGCAAAACTTCGAAGTTATATATGTCATTTGCCTAAAACCGATTTCATGGTAAGCGATGCAACTATATATATTATTTAAATCTTGTTTGTAACTGTAAGTAAAGATGAATTAAAGATGGAACTATCCGTTGGAGTACTAAACCTTTGTTTGACATCCATTTTTTTTCATTCTCATTCTCATTCTCATTCTCATGTTTTTTTCTCTTTCTTCATTTCAACCACACATTCTATCAATAAAATAATATTTCACACAAATTCAAAAATTCTTCTTACTTTTAACCACACATTCTTCCATCAATCACTATTCTAAATCAAATTCTTCTTAAAAAATGGGTGCCAAACAAGAGCTAAGCATAGCAGGGTGATTGCAATGAGCAAATGGAAAGTAACTCTTGGAGATAAATAAGAAAGCAACTCTTATTCAATTTGAATTCAGGCGGACCTGCATTCAAGAATAAGATTCAGTCAAACGTACGTTTACGTCGCTTATTTAGTCTTTGTTTGTTAAGATTATTTAAAATTCTTTTTTCAAATTCACTTTGAATCACACATTTTTCAAATTAAATAATTTTGCACGTAGACCCATAATTATTCATTTATTTTTTAACTTTTGTCAACATTCAAAAAAAAATTAAAAAAAATTCACAAAATTTATTCTCAAAATATCTGCATCAAACAAGCCTTGTTAAAAACATTATGGACGGAGTTCAAATTCTAAGCAGTACGTAATATAAATGAATACCAACTTCATTACACATAATTAGCAACTTATTACAAATATAAAAAAACAAAAGTTGACCTGCTGCCTCAACCTAATTATTTCTACATATACATCGAGGACCCTTAGCTCTCATTTACCTGCTGTGTATCCAAGAACAAAGAAAAGTTTGACAAGCCAATGGCAAATCATTAGAAAAAGGTCCCACCAAACATTCTTCTTAGTAAGCGTGCTGAGAAATTATTACCTGCTCAGTCCCACTTGGTTTTTACTAATTATTTAGGCCGTCGTCGTTCATTTTCTTGCATTATCTGATAGGAATATATTATGAATAATGCTACGTAACACCGCACCAGCACCAGTCTAAGAAATCATTCGTATGGACCAAAACAAATATTCATGGACCCCAACCAATCTGTGCTTCACTTTCTTTACTGGTAGATGATAAAAGTTGGTCCATCAACCATTACGGCGTGTTTGATAAAGTGGAGTCGACGCTACTAGGAAGTATTAAAGAGAAAATGAAATTGCAATCTTTCTTATTATGCCGTCCAACGATGTCCAACAATGCGTATCACACGACCTTAGAATTATTCATGCACAAGGAAATGGCAGTAGTTTATGGATAGAACAATCACAACAATGAAATCAACCACAAAACCAGAATGCACTCTGTTAACAACTTATCATTTGATAATTTTTGCTTATTCTCAACAGTAGAACGTTCAAACTAATGAGAACGTTGTCTACTAAGTTACTGGTCCGGTAAGAACGTTCCCTGTAGTTCCTTCTTCAGTATTCATCCAACCAAGGTTCACGGACAGGTCCTCGACTGCTACCTTGATAACATCAGTTCGTACACCAATATCTGTTGCATACCGGCTCATGCAGTACATTCCTGCTGTAACTGTAGCCACACCAACTGGACTCGGCATGAGTAACTTGAGAGGGGAGGAAAGAAGGGCTGCTAATGGTGCACCGATGACAGAAGACGCTTGTCCACTTCTTCCAACACCAAGCCTATCAATTGTCAGAAGTCCTGTTTTGCAATACAAGGCAAAATCCTCACAGTTGTTCTGGAACACGTCATAATTCCCAAATCCGTTCTGAAGCAGATGCATCGCTCGGTGGATGGCTGTTTCCGGAGGGTCTGATTCTGCTGTGGTGCAAGTGCCTCCCCGTACTTTAGCAATGAAAACAGATGGAGTCACTCCATACTCAAAACAGTACAGGGAACCTTTTTGAAGAAAGCAATCCAGACAGGAAAGGACTACTCCACTCTTTGGCTGCCTAAATCCACAGTCAGGAAATGTCGGACATGATGAAGGTTGGTTATAGACATCATCATCAGAACTGGAAGAGGTTTCAGCACGGGTAAAATGAACGACTTTGCTGCTCCCAACGAATATACCTGCATGATTAGATAGTGAAAGGGCAACCTCAGGTACTAGATATATGTACTTGATAGGTCATCCATAGTTCGTTAAATGTAGCAACATATTACACTCAATGACATTTATCTATCAACGACCTTCAAACACGCTTTATAGTGATTTTTATTTTATGGTTGGCTCATCCAACAATATAATCTCAGCAGCTGGATAATTTGGGGTTGCCTGCAGGCACTTAAATCATCTTCCATTCCAATTTTTTGTTAATAATGGAAATTTAGGATTACATCATTAAAAAAATAAGGCATTGGAATGCAATTTATGTTATTCCAAGATGTATACGATGACCAATACAGTCTGAAATGATCGTGAAATGAGATGATGGTAACAAAACCAACATGTAGCAAGAAGCTGTTTGTCACTACAGTGCTTTTATAGCTATACAAAGCATGGAGAAACATATCCAGAAAAAACCAAAAAGATCGTTATCTATGCTGACATGCGGAGTCTAATGGCGATTCATAGATGATTACCAAATGCAAATTCGGACGTAGAGCAACAAAATGGTGACTACAGTCTATAGCTAGTCAAGAAAGGAACAAAGTTTGGAGGTTATACCATCATCTGACAGATAACTTGAAATTATTTATGATGAAAATTTGAAGTTTTGTCTTTCCTCAAGGAATAAATAACAGTAATACCATGGTTTCAATATAGCTATTGCTTAAGTCTAAGCGGTGTTAATACAGTTATTGCTCAAGTTTTTCAAAAAGGAACTACAATGTTTTATTTGTAAAGCACAGGTTGATCCTTGAAAAAGCTGGTAGTTAATTTTTGACAACAGCATCCTAGAAGAATAATATTGACTAATAAGCAATTAACCGTGGATAAACACCCAAAGATAAGCAGATTACCGACAGAACTCCCACATACAGATAAGAGTTGAAGGCCATAACAAACTTTTTTATCTTGATAGTACCAGTGTAACTCAAGAACAACCTATGCCTTGTTTGGTTTAGCTAAAAATTAGATTTTTAATAGATTTTGATTATTAAAAAAAAAAAGATGAATGGTGTGATAGAAAAGTTGATAAAAGTTGCAAGCCCATAAAATGTGTGATTGAAAATAAGTTTGAGAAAAAAACAATTTTAGCAAAATGGGAGCTAAACAGGGGCTAAGTACACAGAAAGACCTTATCTTACGTAGATTATAAAATACGCTTACAACCACAACATAATAGAAAATGATCAAATGAATCCAGAATATTATCATTTTGGGGCTAGAACTTCTAGACCACATGGGGGGGAACCGTGCCAGCCGTGGAGAACCAGATTTATCAATAAGGAATCAGAAACGCAGATTCAAGTTTTGTCAAATGTCTCAAACAAAAGAATTTTTTTTTTCTCCAAATATGATCCTACAAGTAATCAATACATCCCCCTCCATTAACATTTTGTTACTAAATACTTTTCTCAATCACAAAGGTTGGCATACCACATTTCAATAAACTCACAAAAGCCAATTAACCATTACTCTGTTCGGATACTTTTCTCCATCTTAAAGGATCCAAATCCATGAACTCTCCAGTGAAGCAACAGATCAATTGTCCCAAAAGCATGAATGAAACAGCAAGAGATCAATGAACAATTCCTAACCTCTCTGGATACAGGAGGCAACCCCCCTTCACCCCAAAACCCAATATCCCACATGCACACACACCAAAAAACACCAAAAAAATCACAAATGTAATTTACAGTTCAGGCCAAAAAAAAAACTAAATGTGATTTTTGGCAATTCAGGGCAAAGAATACTGGAAATTAGGAAAAGCAGATAAGAACCTAGATCAGATTTTTATACAGACCACAATTGAAAGTATCCAAATTTCAGAGAAAAATATAGCAGACAATAGGCCAAAAACAGACAGCACAAGTAAAGTGAAAATGAAAATGAAAAGGAGAAAAGTAAGAATTAAAGGGGAATAGGGAAAAAATAACACAAATACTCGAAAAAAATTACTGTAAAAAAAATAAAAAGAGAAGAGAATGCATCATTTGTAACCATGATGAGAGTATGCAAAGACTGCTCTGTACGTGTAGATGTGATCCCCTGGTTTGATCTCACTCCTCTCCACTCTGTTTGTAAGCAACCCCATTTCTATTTCTCTTGATTTCTGCCTCTTCTACACAAAATCAACTGCTTATGTCTGCAAAATGTGTTTCAAAAAAACCCAAATTTTAAAGCAGATTTAGCAAAAACTCATCGAGCAAAAGGACACATTTCACCGATTCAACATTTTGGGTGTTGGGAGTATACAAGATACAATTGACTTACCAAGTAATCTGCTCAACAACCGTTACCAATAGCAGCAATTGTATATTCAATGATGGCATATGAGGCGTTTGGAACTGTGACTCTTTTTGTGCCAATTTGCTGGCCCAAGAAATTGTATTTTGGAGAGAAAGAACATTTACTTTACTTTTTGGAAACCCAATTTTGGTGCATTTTTCTTTTCATTTCAACGTAGACATTCTGATTCGTTCTATGGGAATCCAAGGAAAATTTGCACTCTATCAAGGTCAATACAACATTGTCTCTCTGGAGGTCAATTGAGGATGAGTTTGATAACACAGTTGAAAAGTTAAAGGGTGTGTTTGTGCCACGTTATTTTAAAAGAATGTATTTTAGAATATTAGATTGATGAAGAATGTATGGTTGAAAAAAAAAAGAAAATTATTGATGTGATGGAAAATATTATTTTATTGAAAAATGTGTGGCTGAAAATAGTAGAGAATGAAAATTTTAATGTGACTCAAACAGGGTTAAAAGTTATTTCTGACACTAAAAATTTGTTTTTGAATTTATTGGGAAATTTTTTTTTAAATTACTTTGTATGATTAAAAGAGATTTAAAGAAAATTGATCTAAGTGTCCGTTTGATAGGTAAAGGTAGAAAGAAATTCCAATTTCATATTGTTGGAAAATAAAAACTCATCGAACCAATGGAAATTCGTTTTCAATGATAACAAAGAAAATGCAGTTTATTGTGATTATACTTTGAAATTCGATTTTTATTTTCACGTTGCAATCAAACGGTCAAAATGAAATTCGTTTTCCTCGAATGTTATATTTTTCATGAAATTCGTTGCAAACAAACAGGGC
>CAIGRB010056050.1:35891-62450 GCA_903798255.1 Fraxinus quadrangulata
TTATGAAAAATATTTTTTTATTCAAGTAGGCTCCACCTCCATGTGAGGGGGGTACACCCCGATGTACATAGTGATGTACCATACCCCGATGTAAAAGGTGATGTACCACTAATAAAATCGAAAAAAATACACGTCTAAAATGGTGCCGACTTGATCAAGACCTTTCGACTTTCAAATCAATCCGAGATATAAGTATAATATACACAAGAAAAAAATTACGAGTGTACGATATAAAGAAAGCGTTTTGTATTGTAAACTGTATGTTGGACTGAGAATTAAGCACAATCGTCAATTACGTGATTTATTTTGCAATTAATTATGCTCATCAATTAGTTTGACATATCCTAAACATGAGAATCTTCGTACTCCATGATTTAGGAGAATTCTTTACATTAACAACATATTAAGCATTAGGGAAACCACCAAGGTTAACTAATCCAGTTGACTAATTAGCACATCCATTTTGTTTTCTTGCCTCAATTATTCAACTACTCCTCAGTCCTCGCGTATCTCAATTATAAGGCATTGTTTGTCATCCATTATATTGTTGAAAATGGAGTAATAAATAGTATTTTTTGAAATGTGTGGTTGAAATTTAAAGTAACTTTATTGATTTGTGTGTAGAATATTTTATTGGGTGAATGTGTGGTGGAGAATCTTACTGTAGCAAATAATATTTTGAAAAAATGGTAGACAAACAAGGGCTAAACATTAGCATTTTAGACTGGTTCGCTAAAGATTTTTTAAAAAATCTTTAGCGAACCAGTCTAAAATGCTAATGTTTAGCCCTTGTTTGTCTACCATTTTTTCAAAATATTATTTGCTACAGTAAGATTCTCCACCACACATTCACCCAATAAAATATTCTACACACAAATCAATAAAGTTACTTTAAATTTCAACCACACATTTCAAAAAATACTATTTATTACTCCATTTTCAACAATATAATGGATGACAAACAATGCCTTATAATTGAGATACGCGAGGACTGAGGAGTAGTTGAATAATTGAGGCAAGAAAACAAAATGGATGTGCTAATTAGTCAACTGGATTAGTTAACCTTGGTGGTTTCCCTAATGCTTAATATGTTGTTAATGTAAAGAATTCTCCTAAATCATGGAGTACGAAGATTCTCATGTTTAGGATATGTCAAACTAATTGATGAGCATAATTAATTGCAAAATAAATCACGTAATTGACGATTGTGCTTAATTCTCAGTCCAACATACAGTTTACAATACAAAACGCTTTCTTTATATCGTACACTCGTAATTTTTTTCTTGTGTATATTATACTTATATCTCGGATTGATTTGAAAGTCGAAAGGTCTTGATCAAGTCGGCACCATTTTAGACGTGTATTTTTTTCGATTTTATTAGTGGTACATCACCTTTTACATCGGGGTATGGTACATCACTATGTACATCGGGGTGTACCCCCCTCACATGGAGGTGGGGCCTACTTGAATAAAAAAATATTTTACAAAAGTGGGTCACATCCCCATGTGAGGGGGGTGTACACCCTTATATATATTTTTTATGTCCAACTAGAATTATTCTTTGTATTTTGTATTAAAGTTTTCAAACAAATGATCACTCTTAACAAATAATGCAAGTTAAGTATGAAAAGAGATTTATACTTAAATCNTACATTTTTTGATGTACAACTAAAATTATTCTATTTTTTTACAGGTCAATTCCATACCTGTTGGCGGTAAGGTTCAGTGTAGACTTGAGCCTGATTTTTAAAATTTCTTTTTACTCTCTTCCCCCCAACTTTCATAGCTTTGTGAGAGCAAGTTAATTACACAAATCTCTCTTAACCTTGTCAAGAAACGCATTACTATATTACGGCAAATAGATGGTTCCCAGGGATCAAGCCTTCATTCTGATTTCGTGAATGTTAATAAACAACACACGATGACGCTCTTTATGCCTTTCACTTAGAGCGATTATCGATTTTCAACCTTTAAAAGAGAGATTTTAGAATCGTAATCTATTTAAAGTGAAAAATCTGGGTTTTGAAGTGATTGAAACCTCGTTAAAATCAGGGACAAAATCAGAAATTTTTCTCAATGGGTGCAAATTTTAACTAGTTTTTTTTTCTCAAACTCTCAAACTGAAGTGGAGGCTCTTTACAGTCAAATTATTTTTTTGCAGGAATATATTAGCATATTATACTATTTTTATTTTTTATTTTTTTCAAATTTACACGTAGTGGGAACACTCGACCACACCGCACCCCTTAGATATGCCAATGCTAAAATCTCTCGCAACTCTCACCCGACTTACAACAATAGAACAAAATTGATAAGGTAAATATTTAGCTCAAATTCAACCGAAAATAGTATGCAATTTTAACATTAAAATTGACGATTTTCCTCACGTGGGAAATCAAATTTACAAATTCAAATAGGTTGAGAACCTAATACCTCACTTTCGAATATTGAGAACCCATAACCACATTACGTGAATGTTTAGAAAACCCAGCCTTAATTTACCCCAACACATAACAAAAACTAATTTTTTTAAAAACTATTTTTTTTTTAAATACGAAATACTGGACATAAAATAAGTTTAAATTTTGCAGGTCTGATGTCTGCAATGACCCATTAGCGTTAAGAAAAAATTATTTGAAAGAGACAGAAACAACGAAGGAACCTTCATAGAAAGATGCTTTCCAGACAAATTAAGCAAAATACTTCAGGAGTCATGACAAATGTCGGGCCATGACACAAAGCTTCCATTATTCCACCCATTACGAACCTTCCCCGAAACTGCTATATGAGTCTCCAAGATTAGGTGCCGACAACTTGATAGTAGGCATATCCAAATACAAATTTCTTTTGAATTGGATCTCAATTCTATAAATCTTGTTACTGTTCTTGCTTTCCTATCAAATCCCACGTCGAGTAGAGAATGGAAACCAAACCTGAAGGAAGCGAATATGA
Organism: Fraxinus quadrangulata; assembly: GCA_903798255.1. Classification (NCBI taxonomy): domain Eukaryota; kingdom Viridiplantae; phylum Streptophyta; class Magnoliopsida; order Lamiales; family Oleaceae; genus Fraxinus; species Fraxinus quadrangulata. The sequence goes on from CAIGRB010056050.1 coordinate 38,845, forward strand.
AGACTTGTTGCCAGTAATGGCAGAGAAGCTAGATGTGGACACCTTTGTGGATGAACTTTGTGGAGGATTTCGGCTTTTGGCAGACCCCAAAAACGGGTTGATTACATCGTCGAGTCTGCAGAAGAATTCAGCAGTGTTGGGTTTGGAAGAGATGAGTCGAGAAGATGCGGAGGCGATGGTGAAAGAAGGAGACCTTGATGGAGATGGAGCACTCGATCAAACTGAATTTTGCATTCTCATGGTGCGACTTAGCCCGGAGATGATGCAAGATGCAGAAATATGGCTTCAAAAGGCAATTCAAGGGGAGTTGCAGAAACACTCTACTCTTAATCGTGCAGGTGCAGCATAATCATTTCAGCACATTAATTGATTTCTTCAAATAATTGTATGCACCAATCTAGGTTTACTTTGAATTGAAATGATGGAAGAACGTACAATTCAGATTCGAAGTTAGTTATTATTATTTAATAACATTTGCATGATCAGAACTGAACTATGAGCCATTTGGCATGGTTTTTGAGAGTCAAAATGAACTTTTCAAATGAATTTTAAAGAAGTCGGTTTTTGATAATCTTATAAAAGTAATTCTTCTAGTTAGAAAATTTTTAAAAGAAGCTGGTTCAACGTGACTTCATCTAAAAGTTGTTTAAAAGAGGAAGTTTTTTAAGAAATTAATTTCCAAACATCAACTGTAATAGTCTCCTCAAGAAACTTTTTAACGAAAAGCAAAAATTCTACCAAATAGACCCCAAGTAATTTTGAATTGTCCCTTTGGCATTGCTCTTGCTTTTGCTTTTACTTTCTATAGAGATTATTTGAGAAGAAGTTCAGTTTTGATTGAAAAATAATTTTTAAAAACACTTTCTATTTCGGAAGTGTTTTTAGAGGAAGTTACGTTAGATTAGATTAATCTAAAAACTCTTTTAATTATTGAAAATACCTTCATAAAATTAGCCAAACGGGACCAAAAACAATTTTTGAATTTCAAAAACTCCTTTTAACTTTTCAAAAGCTATGCTAACGAGCCTACTTTCTAAGGCCATAAAGAGGGTAAATCTGTCAAGCTTAAGCCCTTGTTTGCTATCATTATAGCAGGAAAATGAGTTTTGAAATAGTGAATTTTGAAAATGTGTGGTTAAAAAAGTAGAATTTTTTTTAATTGACGTGCAAAATATTTTATTGTGAAAATGTATGATTGAAAATAAATCTAAGAAAAAAAAGAAATTTGAAATAATGGTATACAAACGGCGACTAAAATTTAACAATGTTATATTGGTGTTTTGTTCATCAGTATGATTGTGTTGACTAAATTGTGAACTGTACATTTATGACTTAATGAGTTAACAAGTCCCACTTACGCTAAGTATCTTACAAAATTAATATTAGAACCTCAAGACTAGATGTGGTGTTCAAGTCCAGAAAGTTCAAAGAGACAATTCAATGAACTGTCAAATTTCAAGATTAGTGTTATCGAACGGACCACCATCTTGCAAGATATGTGAAAAGTAACAAAAGAGCATCCAAATATATATATGGTTTTCCTTGAGGTTGCATAAAAAATTACACGTTTAGATTTTCCTTGTTTGATTTTCTATGCTTCCATGGCATCACTTGCTTGAGACCTTCATATATGACATCCTGAAATAAGGACAGAATAAGCTAAAAATGAAGTGTATGTAACTCAACAAAAAAAGTGCAACACAATCTAATTCTCCATAGGGAATCAATTGAAACCCTATAATGGTTTCGACTAGGCCAACATCCTTTTCTCGAGCATCTGAATTCGAACAGACACTCATTGTCTAAATCATTGTTCAAATCTTTAACACCACGAAGAACTATTCGGGTATCTTATCTGGTGTCCCCTTACAATCTCCAATCAATAGGCTTTTTCTCTAATGACTTTTAGCGTTCATACAGGAAGCACTCCCTTTTCTACTTATAATGAACTGATTGTATCACCAAGCTATACATAAATTTCCACGTGCAAGCTCAAGAATGAAATTACTTTCATACCCTTAAAATGACGCAATTTTCGCACCATCTTATTTAGTTATCTCCAACTTATTACACAAACAAATAGTTTTCCCTTTAATTCCTTAATTTTTAATTATTAATTTATTTCAAAATTATTTAATTACATATTCTATTACTAATAAAACTACTGAATTAAAAAATTACATTTGATTAACTAAATTATCTCATTTATGTTTTAGTGATAATTTCTTCTTATTTTTGAAATTGTCAAATATATAACTTTTGAATATGTTAATAAAAAATAATCAAATTCAAAAAAAAACAAAGAAAATCATTAAATAATAAAAAGATATAATTAAAATTAGAATTTACTGTAATATAAAATGAGAAAAAAAAAAACTCAAAATGTTACATCAAATGGACATTGTAGCACAATACTGTTCATTATACTAATTTAGTGTCAAGATTTGAAATTTAATAAAGTAAACGTTTTCAATGTAGTGTAATGGATTGGTTGGAGATAACTAAGGCTACGTTTGAGCCCATTTTTTTGAAAAATTAAATTTTATAATAAAGGTTTTTTTTTTTTAAGCATGTTCAATTAAAAAGTAGAAAAAAAATTAAATTTAGATGTAAAATTATTTTATTGATAAAAAGTGCGATTAAAAATGAGATTGACAAAAAAAAAAAATTAAATCCCTGCTTGGTATACATTTTTTCAAAATACATTCTTTCAAAACTCATTTTCAACTATACATTCTTCAATAAAATAATATTTTTTATCACGTCAATAAATTTTCTTTACTTTTTAATCACATATTTATCATCATATCACTATTTAAAATACATCATTTTCACAATAATATCCATCAAACACACCGTAAGTATTTAAAGAACTGAGCTCAAAAAGGAGCTAAAATGGTGTGTGAAAGTTGCACCATTTTATGAAATGGGCTGAAAATGGCCTAAGAGCCTTGCCCAAGTTTTGGACTTTCTTTTCAACAATATTAATTCTTGGCATCAATCATCACCCCACTAAGATTTTATTTTGTTATAGCCACACAATTGATATTAAATAGTAAGATATGATTTGTGAAGTTTGTCATTTCTTCCTACTCCAAATCCAAAGTCATGCAATGATTAGTGACATATCTAATTATCTAAACACACCGGATAACTCAGAAGCAACAAATGGTAAATAGTTAAGCAATGGCATAATCACTTTTACTTTTAAAAAAAACAGAAGTGAATTATAAAGAGAAAAAAATTGTAGGAAATACTTACCCAAAGGTGCTTAGACTTAGATTGAGTGTAGCTGGAAAAGCTTCCGTTTCTTGTTAATTTTCCAAACTTAGCCTTTGTCCCAGCGTTGTCATCACCATTATCCTTCTTCTGACCCTTAAGTTTGAGATTCTTTTTTCCCCAAGAATCAAATAAACGTCTTCTTTTGTGTCCTTTCTTGCAAAGTACAACAGTTCTAAGCTGCCCTTTCTCAGGACTTCTGCTACCAGTACTGTCAAAAGACCCTTTACTCTTCCTGAGAAATCTGAATGAAAAATAAGACAGCTTGGATCTGCCCCCGTAAGGTTCGTCCAAGACTGTGGTGGGAGAGGGTGTTTTGGTAATTTTAGCGGACTCCATGAACAGTCTTGGAGGAAGCTCTAAGCACTTTGTTTCGGTTTTTTTAGGGTTAGGCAGTGCGATGAGAGCGGTGCATGGTCTTGGCTTCCCAGGCTCCTCCTCCCATTGAAATGGAACTGAAACTACAGTGTGTAGTGGTGGTGTTAGCATCCCTGTATGATCAGGTGACTGCATCATGGGCGGTACTGTTTTGGAGAAGAGTGGAAGCTTAGGTGTAGAATATTGTCCTACTTTACCCTGAAATCCCATGCTTGTTTGCTTGTACCTTGGGTCCTTGACGGTGGTGGTGGTAGAGCGGTGGGGGCTGGGTAGGTGGAATATGGGTTTGTGAAGGACTGAAGGGAGATTGGAGTTTTACTCTTTGGAAAAAGATATACGCGTGTACTTGGGGATATAGAGTGACAGGTAGACTATACTTTCTGTGGCTATTGACAAGAAAAAAGAAGGCATGAATACTATTAGATTCAAATTGTATTGCCTAATTTCGTATCCAAAAACACAGTTTATTGGGTTGTAATTAAGGTTAGAAAGTCGAGGATTGGGATTAGGGATGACAAAAAAATTCAATAAATCCGATATCTGCGGGCCCCGCCCCCGAATGGGGTGGAGGATAACCCGCTTAATCGAGTATCGGGACGGGGACGGGGATAGGGACGGGAATTTTTTTCCGTGGCGGGAACGGGTAACGGGCCCCCCGCCCCGTTTAATTTTAAAAAAAAAAATTTTTTTTTAGAATTCAATACTTTAAATTGAAAATTTCATTAGTTCTAATATAAAATAGCAATTAAAATTATTTGTTTAAATCTAATTAATAGGGACAATAAAAATAAATTATCAAAAACTAAAAAAATTAAAAATAAAAATTAAATGTGATAGTAAACGGGGCAAGGACCTCGTCCCGCCCCGTTCTCATCCCTAATTGGGATATGTTTTGAAAGAATCAAAGACGGAACAAAGAAAAAGAGTCACCACAAAATCGCTCGATGATCATGGATGGAATGCTCGAATAGTCGTATTATATACTGAAACCCTAGTTCTCTATTTTGACAAATTTTTCAATCTCAAACAAACCCAAACACTCCATATCATATATACCCAAGTCATACTTCATCCCTATTGTTGGTTGAACCTCTTTTCATTCAACGGAACAAATTATTGAAGATCAATAACACAATTCAAAGATCTCTTACATTAACCACAAAATCAAAACATCAAAAATCTCAAATATCAAAATTCCAAATAAACTACTTCCAATCATCACCAAAGTTCTGAAGATCCAGGAAGTGATCGGAGTTCGGATTTGTGAAGAACGAGTTTTTTTGGTGATCCGCAACCATAGGTTCTAAAGTTGGTGTTGGAGCGTACAATCGGGGAGTTCTTCAGTGATTTATAGGTTATATGGTTGGAGTCTATTAATGTTTAGTTGTGTATGGACTAACTATAAGTTATCTTTTTAGTGGATTGTTTTGGTAAGGTATTCCCGAAAAGTTTTTCAAAGAATTTTCATTCGCTACCATATTTGATGTTAATTTTACTTTTATGCTTAGATATATGTCGCACGATTGACCATTAGAGTTTAATTGGATTAAACTCAATCATCTAAAATCAATAACCTACTATTTGTTGCTTATTATTTTTTGTTATTTTTAATTCTACATTATACATCCCCCTCTAGGTTTTATTGGGTCTAAACATCGATTATTTTCAAATAGTGTTAAGACTTCTTATTCTTACTTAAAATGTCAATTATGTTAAAATGAATAACTCAAGTCTCTATATATTTGTCTATATTTTCATTCTTATTCGATGTGTGATTTATTCCTTAACATTAAAATTTGCATGCTCATTTTTTGAGTTTTAAATGGATTAAATTGCTCGTTGAAATTTAATGAACTCTACTATCATATTAAGATTTAGAATTTCACACTAAAAAGTTAATTTTGTCAAGAATAGTAATTTAAATCCTTGTATGTTGGTTTATATTTTCATCCTTATAACGTGAGATTCATCCGTCAACAAATACAATTCTTTGGATCATTTCTGCTTTATGTGGGCATTAATTATATATTTTAATTTTTGATAAATACGGTCTTAAATTTTTCTTGTCAAGTATTTGGTAAAGGGAGAAAATGGTAGCTTAGAAAATTATAAGCGAAATTTTGGTTTATTCATAACACCGCAGCTTATTTTTATAATAATTTTCCCCTGGAAGTGTACGAAAGTGATAAATTTATGCTTTGCCAGAATCTAAACATCGATAAAGATACATCCTTTTCAAGCAATTTTTGGCCTTTTGCTCTGTGCTATGCATATGAAGGAAAGTGTCAGTTCTTTTCAGGAATTGATTTGGACTAAACCCCGTTCTGACATTCTCCAATCTTAAAATTTTACAACTCATAAATCTTAAATTTAATTAATTCTAACTAAAAATAATATACCAACGTTATTTTGACCTTGATAATCAAGAAACGAGACTTTAAGTTCCTTCATAACCACCATCTAAGGTTAATATATAGTTCATTTAGAGCACGATATTCATGGCAACATATTGCATACAGTTACTATATTTACATACACTATAAACTCCAATCATACAATTCGATCTCTTGTTAACATAGGCTTCATTGGTCAATTTGCTACCAAAATACACACCAACCATGATAATGTTCGAAAATCAGGTCACGACATGTTAGATACAGCCCGTGTTAGGACGGGATACACAAGTGATTGAGTGTAGAGTTCTTGATACGATCATGTGTATCATGTGAGTATTGCATAGTTTGAAACACAACACTTATTGCAACGTTTTATCAGTAAAGGTATACCATTATATTCACTACAATCTCGTTTTCAAATTCCTAAAACATAATTTTCTCATTGATAAGCAAATCAAAGTTAGATTTGATTTTCCTCGCCTTCTCTAATAAAAGACCTAATGGAGCGGAGTAGGTGGCAATAGTTAGATTGAATAATGATTTAAGGAAATATGCCAAGCCCTTTATACGTAAAAGTGAATCATCTTACGGGACCCTATGGGATTTTCTGTTTCCTATTAAAAGTTAACAATAATTATATTTTATTGTAGATAATTACTATTTTTTGGTTTATGCTACTTGTACGTAAAAATGGTATATAAGGAATTATGTAAAATAATGTGGGGAAAAAAAGATTGGATGAAAAAATTGATCATACTTTAAACTGACAAATGAAAGAGTGTCATGTGACATTATATAATCTCTTATATAAATATTTATATACATGTAGCAAGATCCCTACTTTTTTGGCCATATAGTTAATGGTTGTCAATTTCGGTCCAGTAGAAGCAATTGTTGTCCTTCGATTTTGCACGATATACAAAAAATAATAATAAAAAATGATATTACTGCAAAACAATTAAAACACAATAGAAATTTAGAAGCATACATTTTAAAAAAATATTGACGCCAATAATAGTGACATCGTTACAACCTTTCACCGCATGTAGGAATGGTCATTTAGATTGCGAACCAAATTGGTTCGGCCAGAGGTGGTTTTTTATCGAGGGTTTTTCGTTCGTTTGGGTTGAGTTTTGGATTGCTCTATAAAATTCAAATCAACACAGTCTAACCCAACGCAACCCAATAAAAAGTAAGATATTTATTTATATAATATAATAAAATATCATATCATATCATATCATATCAATTAATAACTAAAATATCATGTTTGATTAAGAAGATGACTTTTATTTTCTGTTGTTGGGTGTGGATTGAGGCTCCACGTTACAAAATGACATAACTTAATTAAAAGATTAATTAAATTTATTTAGTAGAAAGTTACGTAGGGATGGTAAAGGAATAGGTCGGAGCAACTATTCTCGCACCTAATCTCGTAAAGTATTTTTGTCTCATTGTCCCGTCTTCATAATAATAAATCTTTTTGCCATCCAAAGGTAAAGAATCACATTCTGTATTTTTTTTTAACTAATTAAAAGTTTAAACATATTAATTTTTAACAATAGGACCGTATTTGACCTAATTTGCTTATATTTTAGTGGACAAAATTGATAGAAGCCCTACAATTTGTAAAAAAAGTTAAAATAATGCCCAGAAAATCAATTTATCAAAGTTTACCCTATAAACTAATAATCCTAATGAAAAAATCCCCAAATTAACTGCAGCCAAAACCCAAATATTCTACATCCCATAAGAAAATCCTTAAAATCACATATAACCCTAGAAATTATCATCACAGTTACGGTTAAAATATCATCCTAAATTCATTAAGCCCCTGTTTGAGCCCTACTATTTGGCAAACAATATATTTTTGAGTAATAGATTGATGGATAATATGTGATTAAAAAATAAGGAAGGTTTTGAGTTTGCGTGTAACATTATTTTATTGAAAAATGTGTGATTGAAAAGAAAAGAGAAAAAAATATTTTTTTAAAATAATGAAGATCAAACAAGGGCTAAATTTAAATGAGAACAAATTCTAGAAAAAAAAAATCAATATTGATTTTGGAGCTAAAATCATTGCATTTTCATCAAATTTAAACAAAGTTTTAGCAATTTTGGTACATATTATTTTTAGATATTTAACGAATTACTTCGTGTTCTTATCATTTGAAGCTCAGTTGAAGAAATTGCGAGATTCAGCCCTTTGTTCGTGGGTGAGGTTTTGGAATGCGTTTTCTCAATTTTTCCCTTATAGCTCAGGGTGAATATTGCAAACTTAGAACCTTGAACTCAATTCTTGGAACATAGCTCCATAGTAGTCGAGTTCACCTTAATTCACGACTTATTTTTTTAAGGTACATATCAGCCTGTCGACCCATGCTTACACGAATGAATGGCCCACATTTGTTTTGAATACTTCTCTAGGAAAAATGTACTGTAGATGAATTTTGTAGAGAAATCTATGAGTTACTGAGTAATTATCTACGATAATTTAAGTGGATGAGATTAGAACGTCTCTCTTCGCCGTAAGATTAGATGAATCTCTTACATGTGTTATAAGAAAGTGAAACCATAAATACACACTATACGGCAACATTTGTCATCATGCTACTTAGAGCAAATCAAGTGACAAGTTGACACAAAAATTTCATACGAGATTTTTCGGTAATGTGTCAATTTATTGAATATCATATCTACCAAGGAATTTCAATCTCAATTTCTGAATTTTATGGACAAATATTTATTAAATGTGATTAAAAGGTAAAAAAAAAAAATTAACGAGAGAATGTATAATTGAAAATGAGTTCAAAGAAAAACGAGTTATAAAGAAAACAGCTTAAACATGCACGTAACATCCACCGTATCGATATTTTTAAGTATTTTACTCATGTAGATCACCAAATGAAAAGTCTCACATGTTTTTATCAACTTTTGACTCATTCGTGCAAATCCAATTCCATTGAAACGAGAAAATAAGGAAAGGAAAACCAAATTACACGTGCCTAACAACAACGCACGCAATGACAACCCATCTCCGTCATGGTACATTCTTTCGTCCTCCAGTTCATTGAAAAAAAAATTATTGTAATTATTATCCCACTATGAAGAAATACTTATTTACTTATAAATAAACTTATCTTGATAATCGTTGGGACCCATTTTTATAAATCAGTAACCGAACTTTTCATACACATGCAAGCGGATTTTGAGAAGCGTAAATCCACACGCCTCAATCCTTTACCTTCATTCACTCACTTGAAACAGAAAGAAAACGTGCTTATTTTCATTTCTCGCTGCTGACCATTGTTTTTCTGTGAAAGAATTTGACCTCAATTCAGATAGGAGTGGGAATGTTCTTATAAATGTATTTCATTTTTGTAGTGAAATTATTTGTGAGAGTATAAATTTTTTTGGGTCATGCTTGTTTGTTTGGATTTGAATCCTATAAGATCAGAAAATAGAGGTATGGGACTGTGTTGGTTTGGATTGTAGATATCATATTTGCATGTAAAATAGATTGGATTTTACCCTCTTTTTTTACTGAACAACTGAAAACTGGAGATTATTTGTTAGTGGGTAGGTGTTAGAAGATGAAACCAGAGGCGGATATTGAGTGGAATGATGGGGATAAAACAATGGCGGTGGCGGTTTTAGGAATTAAGGCTTTTGATTACTTAATGTCGAGTTCGGTTCCGGCTGAAAGTACATTAATAGCAATGGGAAATGATGAGAATTTGCACAATAAGCTTTCAGATCTTGTGGAAAGCCCAAATACAGCCAATTTTAGTTGGAATTATGCCATTTTTTGGCAAATTTCGCGGTCCAAGTTGAGCGGTGATTTGGTCCTTGGGTGGGGGGACGGGTGCTGCCGGGAGCCTTACGAAGGCGACGAGTCGGAAGGCACTAGAATACAAATTATGATACCCGAAGACGAGACACAACAGAGGACGAGGAAAATCGTGCTTCAGAAGTTGCATACACTTTTTGGTGGAACAGATGAGGATAGTTATGCTTTTGGATTAGATAAGGTTACAGATACAGAGATGTTCTTCCTCGCCTCGATGTATTTTTCCTTCCCCAGGGGAGAATGTGGTCCTGGGAAGTGTTTTGCATCCGGGAAGCATGTTTGGTTATCGGATGCATTAAATTCATCTCAGGATTATTGTGTTAGATCATTCCTTTCAAGGTCGGCTCATATGCAGACAATTGTGCTGATTCCGATTGATGTTGGAGTTGTGGAGTTGGGATCAGTTAGATCCATCCCGGAGAACTTGAGGCTCTTGCAAGAGATAGGATCCTCTTTTTCATCATTTTCAGCACTTAGCAGGGCCAAGCGAATTGAGAGATCGATGATTCCAATGGATGAAAGGAATGAAAATGGTCCTAATTCTGAATTGGTAATCGGCAACTGGCCGGAAGTAATTCCCAAGATTTTTGGGCTGGATTTGAATTCAAATGGTGCCGGATTAATGGAAAAACTAGCAGTTCAGAAAGTGGAGGACAGACCGTGTCACAAGTATGCAAATGGAAGCAGGTTCCCGTTCGCAAGGGATGGGCTTCATAGGGCAACATGGATGCAAAACAGCAATGTAAATCTAGGAAACTTATTAGAACTTTCTACTCCTCAGAGCACAACCAAAGATCTAAACCAGATGGTCAATGAGTCAAGGGAAGAATTTCAGCTCAACAATTTTCAGAATCAGAAGTCAGAACAAATGCAGATTGATTTTACTGGAGTGACCTCAAGGCCTATAATTTCTAGTCCACTTAACGCTGAGTCTGAGCATTCAGATGGTGAGACTTCTTGCAGAGAGGACCGTGCAGGGCTTTCTGACGAGAAGAGGCCTCGAAAGCGTGGACGGAAGCCCGCCCATGGAAGAGAAGAGCCTCTCAATCATGTAGAGGCAGAAAGGCAGCGAAGAGAGAAGCTGAACCGTCAGTTCTGTGCATTACGAGCAGTTGTTCCAACTATTTCCAAGATGGACAAAGCCTCACTTTTGGGAGATGCAATAACTTACATAACTGAGCTTCAAAAGAAGCTGAAGGAAATGGAGTCGGACGTAAAAAAACTTGAAACCATTTCAAGAAAGGCATTGATTTTGGAAACTAAACCAAATTCAAAATTACAAGATCAAGTTCCTAGAATCGAAGTCCAATCTGTCCATGACCAAGTCATTGTGAGGGTACTCTCTCCGTTGGACGCCCATCCTGTATTGAGGGTCATCCAAGCATTCCAAGATGCACAAGTAACTATTCTAGAATCAAATATCTCCACAGGGACTGATGTAGTGTTTCACACATTTGTTGTGAAGTCGCAAGGATCCGATCAACCAACTACGGAAAAGTTGATGCAATTATTTTCCCGTGAGCCTATCTCCTTAGAGCTTCCCATATCATCGGTTGATTGATAAGAGTACTGCATTTAACATTGTTACTAGGCATTCTGTGTAGCGAAAAAACAGAGAGCAGGGATTTTGATTATTCATCAGTTGATGCTAAGAATTAGGATTACGAAAAGTACCATCTTTTGACTGAGTAGAATAGCAAAATTTCTGTTTCTTCATCGTATATGTAATCCGTCATTAGTATGTAATTGTTCAAGTTACATTCATTTTATTAAGTTTAACTGGTTTTCGCCGGTGTTATTATTGTGAAAGTTGTTAATTTTGTTTTAGTTTGTCTTGTTCAATATCTTCATCGTGAGATGATTTCATTCTCCGAATACTCGATTGATATGTCTAATTCATCAGCTGACACACACACACCTTGAATTGTAATCTTCTAAAACACATTTTGACTATAAAAAATAAAAAATTCGTGCTTTGATATCATGATTTGTCTTTCTTGTAAGATGAATTTTCCAGGAGGATTGATAATTAGCTAATTGCTCCAAAGGTCAACGAAACAGTTTAAATGTGTAAATAATGTATAATGTTTTGTTTGTGTGTAAATGTTAGGTAATTTCGAGGAAACATGACTTTGAATTTATTAAAGATGACAGGTACGTTGAACGAAAATGTACCGACAAAGCAAAGAGGCAAACATTTCAAAAACGTGTTGAATGTGGATGGAGAATCTCCTACATGATTGATAATTCATTAGTCATTTCATGTACAGTCTCATTTTCATCGTTAGAAACTTGAAGTATCGTCGTAAAATATTTATCCTATTAGACAGAGTAAACTGATTCCGTTATAAATTCAAGATCATTCTTATGTCTATTCGAGATTTTTTAGTAGCTAGTAGCCACCAAATAAGGGTGGCAAACGGATCGAGTCGGGCCGCAGGCTTGACTTGTCTCATAATTGACTCAGGCTTGTCTTGAGACAAATCATAAATCGAGTCGAGCTCACATTATTTTCACAAATTTAGCTGGCTCGTTAGCACGAGCTCGCGAGCCCACTAGTCGATTCGTACGGGCTCGTGGACCGACTCTTTGTTGTCTCATTTTTTGACTTGTTTTATTATTTTAAAAAAAATTGCTTGCTTTTGAACCTTTTTTTGTTAATTTATTAAAAACAAAATCGTCTCGTGAGGCCAATGAGCTTAGGGCTGGGGTCGAGCCATCCCATATTTTAGGCATGAGCTGAGCTCGCAGTTGTAAGAGTTGAGACGGGTCATCTTGGCCCATTGTCACCCCCTACCACTGAGACTCGTTTCCTTGTTCGATGTGGTCCATTTTTGGTGACAATTGACATTGATTTCTCGATTTGGAGATGATAACTATGGTTGGGAACAAGAAAGTTACAATTACGTTGTATGTTTAAAATTTAGAAAGCGTGTGGACCACCATGTCTGTTGAAATATTCTCGTGTAACCTACCATATATAGGCATGAGGCACACTTGCTTACCATATCTTTCTTGAATTGGAAAAGCTTAAATGAAGTTTCAATAAAAACGTGTGACCAAATTGGGCACCATAATCTATATTTCTTTTGCTGGCCAATAACCTCATCCTAAGCTCCGCAAATTAAGCTCTCTGCCATCGCCCTTTTTTGTTTGTTATTTTCCACCATTTAAACTAGGGGTGGACCATTCTTTCCAACCACTCGAACGGAATCGGTATCCGACTTAAATACGCAGTTCGACTTGGGGCCTGTTTGATACCTAACAATTTCCTTGTTCCATTTTCCAACTTCTTTACTGTTTGATTTGCAAAATTTTCCACTGATTTCATTTTCTCACTTTTTTCCACGCGCCTGATTTTCCAGCTTTTCCATGATATTATTTTCTTCTTGTTTTGGTGGTTTTTAGAATTCCACCTTTTATTTTTATTTTATTTTTTTGATAATGGAAACAAATTTCATAACCAATTGTAAAAAAAAAAAAAATCACTTTAATGGATAATTTTCATGTAAAACAAAGTCAAACGAACACTAAACCTTGATGAAAAAATAATCTAGAAAAAAAAAATTTATTTTTTATTTTTTAATGAACAAATTTTTAACCAATTGTGGAAAAAAATTATCATTTTAATGGACAATTTTCATGTAAAACAAAGTCAAACGAACACAAAAAGATCCAAAATTTTAAAATTTTCTGGGTTGAAAATTATATCAATCAAATACATTTAATTAACAATTCCCTAGAAAACAAGTTCTAGACAATTACTTTCTTTGAAATTCATTTTTTTGCCACTCATTTTCCACCATTGCAATCAAACAGATCCTTAATCTTGTTCCGATTAAAATTAATTTATTTTAGTCTAGAAATCTACGATGATAGTTTTCAGTTTAATGTTCAATATTATTTAAATGAATTGGTCTGCAGGTAAATAAAATGGTATGAAAATTCACTTTGTATTAACATTTTCGGAGTATTTCGGAGGGTAAGATTGAAATTTAGTACTTGTCATGTTTCAATTGACAAGTTAAATTATTATCGTCTACATCTATCAATATAGGCTCAATGTCGGACAACTCGTAAATTTTATTTTTTATTTTTGTAAAAGCATCTGAATTCTGAGTGAAAAATAGAAAATAAGGTAGCTTTGCCCAAATGGAAGCAGAGAATAAGAAAAGAGTGAAGGGAAAATTAAAATTCAAAAGGAGGTTCCACCGAGATTTGAACTCGGGTTACTGGATTCAGAGTCCAATGTCCTGACCACTAGACCATGGAACCGTCTTGTTCAACTCTTTTTTAATTTTTAAATATAATAAATAAAATGTGAACTTCTTTTTTCACGTGATATTCATTACATGTATGGTACCAGTCCCTTGAAAATTCATTAATTTAAAAATTCTACCTGACTTACAGGCCGAGCCCATGCTAGGCCGCCCACGTGAACCTTGGCTCTTCAATTGTTTATTGAAAAGAAAATCCCATCAACAGCTTCAATTAGGAACTTTTTTAACGTTTAGCCAATCGTACATCTAACATAACTATTAGAAGTATACTGTAACTCGAACTAGTTTCACGTCAAGCACAAAGCACATCGAATGCGTTGGCCCTATCTGTCATGAAAAAGTTGTAACGGTCCGATATGACCTTCAAAACTAGATCATATTAGGCTGGACCATCAACTTTCAACTTACTTTACACGTTCATGGCTATGATGTACTCAAATTCAAATTTTGCAATAGCCGAGCATATTAAGCCCTTGTTTGGCTTAGATAAAAATCAGGTTTTCTTAGATTTTGATAAAAGTTGATGAAATGAGTGATTAAAAATAAGTTTAAAAAAATGGAGGCCAAATATGGACTAATTTCTCTTTTTAACTACAAGCATCATCATTCAAAGTGCATGCTTTCCCCCAAAATTATGGGACTAATTATTTCTTTCCATAATTATTGTTTAACAGAGAAAACGATTGATCTTATATCTTTTGTATCCATCATCCTTCTCCGTTCATTTCTCACAACCAAAATCTAACACAGGGTTCAAGAAAGGGCCTCAAGAACAGGCCCAAAATCCCCCTCCTGGGCCTCCGAACGGCCACATCTTTGAAAATCTTCTCCAATTGGGCCAATTGCTGCATAGGGATTTTGCTTTCTTATATGAAAAATATGGGCTGCTAGTTTATTTCCTACTCGGTAAGGTGGACGGCATCACCACGAATGACCCAGATATAATTCGTGTGGAATTCTTTTGCAACAGGTACTGAAGTAGTCCAAATCCTCGTATGTTGATTAATTCGATTTATATTCAATAGAAGTGGGATCTTACTTTAATATGTTGTGCAAGTTGATGAATTGTTTATGTATATAAATTAAGAAATTCAAACTGGTTGTTTGAGTTATAAACGGATCGAATTACCGGTTTGAGTTTTATGAGATAGGATACAAATCATACAATATTGAATCTTAAGTGATGTGAATTTTTTTCATTAACACATGACGAAATCTTTGCCTCTCGGCCTCGGACACTGGCCGCATTCGTTTGGCGTACGACTAGGGATGTAGCATTGGCTCCGAATTTGCACGGAGGATCTATTGACAACAAAACGGTTTGACTACATATGTTATGTTTATTCGCAAGTTAGACTTGAATTGTTTTGTAGTGAATATTCGAAAAGATTGTGATTTATTATGAATAATTTCGTAATCTTGTCGATTTGTCTCTTGACAAACGACTAAAATGAATAGATACCTAATTGAAGCTTTTTATACTTTGACTATCACAACACAATTAAAATTATGGGAATGTTTGAAATTTATGCAAATGAGTAATGACTCTCTGCATGCTTTATTTTATACGTCATGCTAATAGATTTTGAGGGTAGATTTATGCTTTGCACATTGGTACGATTTAGCATTTGATTTGAACAACTTGTTTAAGCCCTTGTTTGATTTTGATTAAAATTCAATTAAAATTTTAAGTCAAAGTAATTAATTTTAATTGTATATTTCATGAAATTCACAACTTTTCAACCACACATATCATCAACTTTTATTAAAATCTACTAAAAATCTGATTTTAATATCTACCAAACATGGGTTAAATTTTTTTTTTTCTCAAATCATTTTAAACAATACATTCTTCAAATAAAATAATTTCGTACGTGAACTCGAAATTTTTTCTATTTTTTACCGTACATTCTAAAAAATCATTTTTCATTACATATAATATCTCTCGAGTGAGCACTTAGTGTGACGCGTCTAGTAGGCTCGAGCCTTATTTTTTCTCTCTGTCCTTTTCATATAATTTAGGAGTTTAGGTAAGAAGACCAAAAAATGGAAAGAACAAAAATAGTTAAGATCTCAATGACTATAAAAAAAATAATCGACTAGAAAGAGGACGACACATGGTGAAAAATGAAAATGAACAAGGAATGGAAAAAAATAGAAAATATATTTAAGTTGAAGTCGCCATGGATCTCAATTGTTTTATACATTGGTCAAGTCGGATGCAAATAAGAGTCTTTAAAAAGGAGAATTGTTAAGTGTGTGTTTTTTCACGTTTATGTGTGTTTATAAATTTGATTTATATTTATAAATTGAGCGATCGTTTACGTAATTTAGGGTAAATATTCTTTCATTGTAGGTAAAATTCGGACTTGGAGATACTTGGAGCAAAAATTAAAATTTTAAGCTTAAAGAAAAAAGACACTTCAGTATAAATGTTAAAATAATTTAGTCATTGTTTGATTCTTTTTATTTTAACTTAATTTATTTCGTATACTTATTTTTAACTACACATTTACAGAATAAAATATTATACATTTTAATCCAATTTTTTTTTCTACTTTTTAACCGCACATTTTCAAAAAAATACTATATAAAATATAGTTTTTTTTTTTTAAATTAAAGGCCATCAAACTTAGGCTTGCTTTCTATATGGGATTGGAACCACATAAATGGGGCGGGTTCACGACGAGAACCATGTTCCCGCCCCGACCCGATTATCCCATTTAAGTGGGAAAATATCAGGCCCATTCGAGGCTGGGCAGGATGTAATTGCCATGAATCTCATTTGTTTCACCTATTTTTTTAAATTAGAAGCACAAAAGAGTTTTTAAAGTGACTAAAGGAGAATCCACTTAAGCTGTTGGCGCCAATGAGAGGTTTTTTACGTGTTCTAGGGCCTTGAAGTTGAAACGACAATCTCCCTTCGAGATATTGGCTTGGATCTCGCGGTTAAAAAGTGACATGGAAATTTGGAAAAGAATCGTGTCTAATTCGGTATTCAAAAGGAAAAGGAAACATAATTTTGGGACATATTTGATGTGATGCTAAATGAATTTTTTTCGATATTTTGGATATCCTCATTTGAAATATCTGATCCAGCCTATAGACATTATCCAAGCTGAGTTTGGCTGGTTACTACGAGCCTACAATTTTTTTAAACCATTAAATAGAGCCCGGATCAAGATTTTTCGAAAATTTTCGCGGCACTAAGATTAAATGCATTCAGAATATTTCAATTTTTAATGGAAAAAAATAATATAATAATTTCAAGGGAAGTTGGTTATAATAAAAGATATGAAAAAATAATAAATATTTTTTTTGAAGTAGTAAAATTAAGTGTTAAATATAAAGAGTCTGTTAGAATGTTTACAATTTTTTATTCTCTAAATTTATGTATTCTCTCTAAATTGTAGAATATAGTCTTTAAAATAGATAAACTTTTGAATATGCTAACGCATAAGATGCTCTACACCAAAAACTTATTTGGTATGATATATTTCAAAACACATTTCTAAAAATAAGGTTACACGTACAATATAAAACTTAAAGCGCATTTTCAATATTTTGAATGTTTTCAATCAGACTTCATAAAACAATCAATTTTTTTTTATTTAAATGAAATTTTAAAAATTAAAATTCTAAAAAATAAATAATTAATAATTAATGAGTCCTAAATGATGAAAAATATATAAATTCAAAAATTCAAAAAAAAATTTAAAATTTGAAATATTTAAAAATTAAAAATTCTAGAAAAATACAAAATGTAAAAAAATAAAAATAGTTCAAACTCTTAATGATTATTTACATAAAAATTCTAAAAAATACATTTAAATGAACACAGATAATAATCATCAGTCCTCATCATTATTTTTTATTTTTATATTTTGCTAACTCAATTTATCAAAATCCATTAATTAAAATGTCATAAAATATCTCAGAATCTCAAACCAATTGCATTTTTTCAGTTTTCTGCTTTGGAAAAAAAAAAAAACATATTTTTCAGAATGACATATCAACATAATAATCTTAGACCCTCAAAATAGAATATATGAAAATGAATTCAAAACTCAAAATTATAAATGGAAACATAATACGAAGGGCCCTTAATGATTTCTACATTTTCAATTTTCATGAAGAATCTCACGAGCATGTTATTCATTGAAAATAAAATACATATTGTGGTCAGTCGCCAAATCAAATAATACCGAAAGATCGGATAACAAGATGTTAATTTCTTTTCATTGATTTAAATATTGGAGCCTATTTGGGTCTCATTTTCTCAAAAAAAATACATTTTAGAATAGTAATTTGATAATGAATGTGTAGTTAAAAAATAAGAAAATGTATCATATATTATTCAATAAAATAATATTACACGTAAACCTTACTTTTTTCTTATTTTTTAACCACACATTATCCATCAAAATACTATTTTATAATGTATTTTGTCGAAAAAATGGGCTCAAACGTGCTCCTATTATAATTAAGCTCTTATTTTAGCTCCTGAATATTCAGACAATAAAAAGAAAAGGGGAAAAAAGATTACTTATTCTAGCAATGTCAATCGATAGGGGGGAATCCACCATGGAAAATGCTCGTATCTATAATTATGATTTTACTATATTAACGTAGTGGTAGAAAGAGTACCATGCTGCATCTAAACTTCAAACGGTTACAGTAAGACTCGCTGAAATGCGTATGGGTTCAAAGAACCCCCCCCCCCCTCTCTTTTTCTTACATGCAAGCTCTTCTTAAAAAGCACTCACTAAGTTTATCGATCTCTCTGTCCCCAATAATTAATTCACACGAGCCCATATCCTTGCTTTCCTATCAATCTCTAATTCTAATCTTGCTCACCAATCCATACATCCCTTATACTGGTATGGACTATCTCAGAGGGTTTCACTTGATCCTTTTCGGAGAATTAGATGATTTTGATTTTTTGAAATACACTTTTTTGGAGACAAATGTAGAGGTAATAAAGAATCATGGGTTCACGTCCAAAAAGAGAATATGTGATTGAAGTTAATTATTGACTTTGATTTAAAATTTTTATCAATTTTTAATCCACATCAAATAGGGACATAACTGAAAAGTTGATAAAAATCTTATATTTCATGAATTATGTGATAAAAATTAATTATTGACTTTAAATTTTTTTTAATTAAAACAAACAAGGATTAAGTTTGTAACTAACAAAACTTATAAAAATTTTGTATTAAAATTAATTATATGACTTTCAAATTTCTTTAACTAAAACAAAATAAGGATTAAGTGTGTAACTAACAAAGCTTATAATTAATTATAAGCTACGAGTCCTACCTTCTCGTCTGTAGTAAAAACCAACGGATACTTGCCAACCAAAACGGGGACTGCTTTTAACACAGTCACAGTTTCACACACACAGTCACTTTTCTTCTCTTTACCATTATTTATATTCCCGAAGCCACTCTCTTTTGTACCTTTCTTCTTTTCACTCTCATAATGAAAGATAATGGAAAACCCTGTTCCATTCACACCGTCTTCTTCTTTACCTTCTTTGTAATTTCCATATCCATCTCCTCATCCTCTACTTTACGGTACCAGTCTTTAGTCCTCAATTCTCTCCCTAAACCCCAGTCTCTTTCATGGAACAACAAAAAAATGGACATCGGACCCGACTTGGAATCCACACTGGATCCTTACTTGGACACTTTGTCTGTAGATTTGCACCATGTGGATAATCTTTCACCGTCTGATTCAACCCCAGAATCCCTCTTCGAGCTCCGCCTTCAACGTGACGCCGTTAGAGTCAACGAACTGACCACACTCGCCGCCGTCGCTCGTGGTAAGGTTTCCAGAGGTAAAGGGGACTTCAGCAGCACGGTGTTTTCGGGGCTCAAGGAGGGAAGCGGCGAGTACTTCGCGCGTCTGGGGGTAGGGACACCAGCCAAGTTTGTTTATATGGTGCTGGATACGGGAAGCGACGTCGTGTGGCTACAGTGCTCCCCGTGCAGGAAGTGCTACACCCAGTCTGACCCGGTTTTTGACCCTACAAAATCATCATCCTTTCACGGAGTCTCGTGTGACTCTCCTCTGTGCCAGCGGCTCGACTCCCCAGGCTGCAATGACCGCCAGCAATGCCTCTACCAAGTCTCCTATGGCGATGGTTCATTCAC
Organism: Fraxinus quadrangulata; assembly: GCA_903798255.1. Taxonomy (NCBI): domain Eukaryota; kingdom Viridiplantae; phylum Streptophyta; class Magnoliopsida; order Lamiales; family Oleaceae; genus Fraxinus; species Fraxinus quadrangulata. The sequence continues at coordinate 59,186 of CAIGRB010056050.1, forward strand.
CGTTGGTGACTTCTCCACTGAAACACTCACCTTTGGCCGAAACCGACTTAATAATATAGCACTCGGATGTGGCCATGATAATGAAGGTTTATTCGCCGGAGCCGCCGGTTTACTGGGTCTAGGACGGGGGAAATTGTCCTTTTCGACTCAGACCGGTCAGCGGTTCGGAAAAAAATTCTCTTACTGCTTAGTAGACCGGTCTGCTTCTTCTAAACCGTCATCTATTATTTTCGGAGACTCGGCAGTGGTTCAAAAGACCCTTTTTACCCCTCTGATCACCAACCCAAAGCTCGACACGTTCTATTACGTGGGGCTTAATGGAATTTCAGTAGGTGGCGCCAGGGTAGTCGAAATTACACCGTCGCTTTTTAAAGTTGACCCTTACGGTGACGGAGGGGTAATAGTGGATTCGGGTACGTCCGTGACCCGATTGAACCTACCCGCTTATATTGCGCTTAGGGATGCTTTCCGGGCCGAAACTTCGAATTTCAAACGGGCCCCGGGTTTGTCACTATTCGATACGTGCTTTGATCTCTCAGATAATACTGAAGTGAAGGTTCCGACTTTGGTGCTGCATTTTACAAACGCCGACGTGTCATTGCCAGCGTCGAATTACTTGATTCCCGTGGACACTGACGGAAGATTTTGCTTCGCATTTGCGGGTACTAGCAGCGCGTTGACGATTATTGGAAATATCCAGCAGCAGAGCTTCCGGGTCGTGTTCGACTTGGCAAAATCACGGGTCGGGTTTGCTCCACGCGGATGTGCTTGATGGAAACAGCTTTTTTACTTTCTTCGAAATAAACAACGTGACATCTCTGTCTGTTATAGTATTATGTGTTAAATAAAATACAGACAAGAATACAAGGTTTGAAAGAATTTCAATAATAATTTAATGAATGGGAAATCTAGTTGGAAATTGCTACTTGAAAAATGAATTAATAGGGCAACATTTTGCAGGTAAAATCACCGGCAAAGTCACTGTTACAGCCGGCTAGTTGATAAATTTTATAATTTATTTATAAATACTTAAAACTTCATTTTTAATTACACGAAATGAATGTCAATGGATTCATAAATATTATCTATACATTCATCACGCATTTTAAGTTCATCTTTAAGCATAGAGTAGAATCAGAATCGAACCGTTCGATTGCGATCTAATTCAATTCCTTGTGTTAAGTTCTCAAAGTCATATTAACACATGCAAATGAAGTGTTGAATTAAACAAGTTTTTAAGTTAAAAGTTGTTTAATATCCAAATTGTTCATAATCTATAATATTTACATTTTAAAGTTTAATTAAATGCGACACTTAACGTCAAATGTTTAATTATTGATTTGAATGAGTTCTTTAAAAATATGTTTCAATATCGCTTCTATTATCTTTATATTTTGATGAGCCAAAAATGTTAAATTGAAATAGGTTGAAAGGAACTCAAACATCCTATTAATTTATAATTACATGAAATGCCCATCGGGGCATTGCTAAGTGGTACCAATGATAGAAGTCAGGTAGTTTCAGCTGAGCTGACAACTACAGTATGAAGGTTCGATTTATATCTCTTATAAGATATGAAATTTGGTTCTTTGTGGGCACTAGTATGACAGCTCTTGTATCATGTCCTGTTGAGACACATCCCACAATTTACCTCATCCACAATATTCTAGGAGCAGGGCGGTGAGGGATCCTCAAGGTTGGGGTCAACAATTTTTTATAATTACATGAAATGATTGAGTGAATTGTTTCAATAATCACCCAACTTATACCATGGTCACAGACTGCTCACTAAACTTTAAAATGCTTCACATTGCTCACTGAACTTTATCCGTTTGCACTCCGTCCAGCACCCTCAAAAATTCGCTACACTACTCGCTGACATGGCTAATGGAAATCTGACGGGACAGGTTACGGCCGTTAAAAAAATAGTAACTCAACGAAACCATTGTTTCATTACTCATCCAACTTGCACTTGGTCATAGTTTACTCATCGAACTTGAAAATACTTTTCAATGGTCGCTCATCTTTGAAATGTTGCACTCTATTCACCATCCGCTATATTTTGTTCCCTTCATTCCTAATGTTCGCACAAAAATTTCACGTGGTAAGTTACCAATGTTAAAAAAAATTGCAACTCAACAAAACTTAACTCACCAAAATCACTATACGTGAAACATGACTTCCACGACCCCATCAACTTCTTTAAAACCCAATAAAGCATCCCCAATGATTCTTTTAAAAATATCATTTTTGTAATTCGAACGTTTACTATGTAAAAAATAAGTTTCAATATGAAGTCGAAACTCTGAAGCATAACTTGTTTGGTTGGAACGTTTACCATATATGAAACGCGACTTCCACACCTCATAAATTTCTTTAAAATCCAATGAAGCGTCCCCAAACAAGTTATGTTTCAGAGTTTCAGTTTCAGATTGAAACATATTTTTTGCACAATAAACGTTCGAATTTAAAAAAATGATATTTTAAAAAGAATCATTGGGGACATTTTATTGGGTTTTAAAGAAGTTGATGGGGCCGTGAAAGTCACGTTTCACATATGGTGATTTTGGTGAGTTAAGTTTTGTTGAGTTGCAATTTTTAAACATTGCTAACTTACTACGTGAAATTTTTGTGCGAACTTTAGGAATGAAGGAAACAAAATATAACGGATGATGAATGAAATACAACATTTCAAATATGAGTTACCATTGGGAGGCATTTTGAAGTTCGATGAGTGGACTGTAACCAAGTGTAAGTTGGATGAGTAATGAAACAATGGTTTCGCTGAGTTGTCATTTTTTTAACGACCGTAACCCGCCACGTCAGATTTTCGTTTGCCAAGTCAACGAATAATGTAACGGATTTTTTAGGGCGATGGACGAAGTGCAAACAGACAAAGTTCAGTAAACACTGTGAAGTACTTTAAAGTTTAGTAAGTAGTTCGTGACCAGGGTATAAATTGAATGATTATTGAAACAATTCACTCGAAATGATTCATTTCATCTGAATTTATAAATCATATTAAATTAAATATGAGTTTGATGTATGTACCATGATTGAACATTCCACTAGTCATCGTTAAAAATAAAAAGTAATTTTTTTAGGGATAATTGCAGCAAAGGTCCCAAACCTTTCAAATTTTTGCGCACTTTATCCTAACTTTTGATTTGTGCCAGCGGATGTCCCAAATATTTCAAAAATATGCACCGGATGTCCATCTAGACGGATTCCGTCCAGTTGACCGTTAGTCAACCTGAAAAGTCAA
>CAIGRB010056061.1:3137-19604 GCA_903798255.1 Fraxinus quadrangulata
TTTTTTCTCTTTTATACATCATTCGACAGTTGTTGTAGAACCGTTTGAAACTGCTCGCCCTACAACTACCCACATTTTCCATTATGGATGATTTGTCAAAGAAACTGTTTATAATCGCTGTCATTTCTTCCATTATTTAACTGCTTGCAACCGAGATTCATGGATTGTGGGATGAACCGTTTTAATAAACCATCTGTCGCTTTAAATAACAATAAGATATTATCCTCATCAAGATCTTGAGTGTCTTGCAGGCTTGAGCGACGAGGGTCATCCGTTACTTGGGCGTCTTGCAAGCTTGAACGACAACGGGCCTCCACTACTTGGGGGTATGTCAGGCCTGAGCGATGATGAGCTTCCATTTCATAACTCCGTCTTGGGCTTCCACATGGTCTTGTTTGGATCCATCCTTCGAATTCCTTAGTTGGGCTTCACTCTCTGGGCCATTTAATTGAGCCTTATTATTTTTGTATGTCAACACATCCATATGTAATAGCCAATAGCGTGTACCATTGAAAGTCATGAATCCCACAATATTGTGCTTGAATAATTAGTTTTTGTGAACTTGTAAACACGTAGCATTATCTGTTTTTGATTTAACATATTTCTATTTACTTCCTGTAGGGGTCTGGCATAGATTCAAAATAAAAGGATGCGATTTATGATGAAGTGTGCATCAATGCTGATATTGGTCGTCGCCAACCAGAACCATATATCCTGCGTGTCCAAAAATATTCCCACTTTATTAATAGGGAAGAATGCAATCAGAGAGTCAGTTGAACTTAATTACCCGATGACATCCAATTCACGAAGGAGGATATCAACCAAATGGAGAGATCATAAATACTCTCCGCTCATTCAGTAATTGTAAACTTACATTGTGCACCATCTAATTATTTTCCTACAACCACTATAGCCTTAATTGCTATTTATATGTGATTAAGTATTTTAAATTCATCATCAACTAGAAAAGTCAGTGTATGACAAAAACTTCAATCCAATTAGTTTGAAATCTGTCAAATTCATCATCAACTAGAAAAGTCAGAAAACTTCAATCCAATTAGTTTGAAATCCTACTTGGCCACGCAACTCTACAAATATAGATGCTAGAAGCCAGTCGAAGGCTACCATACAGACTCTAGCCTTACAAGAAGCGTGATGAGGAGAAAAAAGACCAGGGATGTGTAAAAGGCATAGACATCCGAAAGTTACTAGTTCAACCCTAAAATCACCTTATAGGTGAATAACGCGGAATTAAATTTATCAATTAAAAACAACAAGTCATTTTTTAATTGTTCTAGATGTTTAGTCAATCAAATCAATTTTTCATATGTTGAATTGCCGCAATAATAAATAAAGCAGTCAATAACACAAGATTTGATGACAGAGAAAATCCTTAACTAGATAAAAACTCCGGATCCGAGCAGTAATTTCCATTATAGACAATAAGAACTTACAGTATGATCTAGCCTAGAAAACCCAATAAACTCGCTGATCTAATTCCTATAATCTCCAAGACCCGCTGGAATGTGCTTCACTCACACCTGATCTCGATCTTTTGAAATTGTCTATCTCTTATGTAATACCAAGAACGCATCGTTCTTGTACTATTCCTGTATTTCTAGTCCAACCTCACTCAATTTTTAGTAGCCTCTAAAAGCTATCGAGAAAGTGTATTCCTAATGATATCTAGAAAGTCGGTATTTTGGATTATATGAATTTGATGTTTTCCCAAACTTGTGGTTGATTGATCTTAAGAATCAAAAGTTTAATCTAAATATTTGGATGTATTCTTGAATCTTGGAATAATGATATAAGGAAGTAAAACAATGATCAACTACACGCAAAAATATACTAGGCATTGGGTATTTATCATATGAGGTGTTTAGGTAGCATATGATAGATAGAACTCTTGAAAAACTCAAACTAGGGTTTCTCGAAAAAACACCATTGCTTGAGCGAGAGCCGGACGACAATGATTCTGCTTTAGATGCTTGAGTATCAGTTAGGCGACATACTAGTGTAAATCTGATAACTCTTTCTTCTTATTCCATACTCAAACCCAAAGATCCTTAGTTCATCTATACAACCCTCCAAAAAACTCCTTGACTTTTAGAACTCTTTTGTAACAATTATATTCTTTTACAATGATATTTTTGTCTAAAGAATTGCCAATATAACTAAAACCTTACAACATCGATATAGTTCATGTTACGTTAGTTTATTTTTGTAAAGTACTAACATGTTGACATTTGACTATCCCACATCATTTGGCAATATTTTGTGGTTCTAGCATTTCATTTCGTAGCTGTTTTATTTAATGTCATATGGACGATGATTCTATCAAGTTGTGAACGCATGTTAAATTCTGATTTATTTTATGAACATTTTCATTACCATATTTTACCAACGTCTCGATTCTGGATAATGTATAATCTTGTTGTTTACTTTTTAATTTTTGCCTTTGGTATTTAGGCTTCAATTTCCTCTAATTGTCGTCCACCATTAATTCCGTGCCCCGATTCAATGCAAGGAAATATCTAATAATCAAGTGTCCCAGAATTTGAATCTCCGTACAATCTATTTAAGTTCTTCGTATCATGAGTATAAGCAATGCCCCTGAATTTGAATTACAAGATAACATTGACGTTGTATATTCCAGTGCTGCATTTAACGCTATGTTTGGCCCTTATTTTTCAAAAACTCATTTTCAACCACACATTCTTCCATAAAATAATTTTATACGTAAATCGAAATTTTTTTTTGAGCTACACATTCTCCAAAAAATTACTATTGCAAAACACATTTTCATACAAAAATGTGGCTCAAACAGGAAGTAAATAGTGTCTGTTCATATATCACATTCTTTTTGTAATTGCACTCAATACAAGTTACATTTAAAACATTATGTAACTCTAGTTCCACATTGACACCACATATTTTATTTTGCGTTTGTCTATTAGCACGTACTAATGTATCATGCACATTACGGTATTATGAGTAATGAATTAAGAAGCAGCAATCATTTACAACATTAAATGATATATACTCTTTTCCAAATAAGGAAGTATACATGAAATGTGAACTAATGCTAGATCGTAGCAGCGTATGAAATATGCCTTCTGGAACTGGAACACGATGACACATAGTGTTATCATCAACTACAGCCTTCCCAGATGGAAATATGACTAGCATTATAAATAGACCGACTAAGTTTCACCTTTTTTTTTAACCAACTCTATCAACGATCCACTTTGTGACAACATCCAATCATTACTAATGCTCGACTGCAACATAGCATATATGAAAATTTTAATCATCATCTATAATTATCAACGAAATATTCTACGCATTTAAACGAAAATAAAGCATAATGAAAAAAAATATAGAGCATCCTAATTTAGCAATTTACAAAAACATATTATGCATTAATATCCCTGTATCATACGTTTATCTGTATATCATTATACTGCAATATACACAAAAACCAAAATATGTGCAAATGATTCCATGTAAATCACAATCCCAACAAATAACATGAATTTTTCAAATGAGATATTTAAAAGGTCTAATAGTTATTCATGATCATACTATTAAAAATCACATAGAACAACGAATTATACAGACAAAAGTTTGAAAATAATTAAATAAACATATTTGAAATGCAACTTTTACCACGACACGATACAACACCCTCAATGTTGAATGATGAAATAATCTACTACTATTTGAAGGAGCATCTTATCTACCTAACAATATTTTGTATAGGTGGCTGCAAATGCAAATCTATGAATAACAATCCTATATAAAAATAGTGAGACACCTCTAACCTTGTAATCACTTGCAAATTGAAGTAGAGGTGGAATTCCCCAAGTAACTACGATGATCAACTCATTACAAGACTTTGCTAAAATGATCGCAAGAGACAAATTGTTGTATGTAAGCTTACCTTTTTTTTCAATTTACGAACCTATTTATAGTGTTGAAAACTCCCATTTAGTGAAAAATAATAGTCTGTGTTTGATTTCCTCAACAATGAAGATTTTCCTTTATATGTGAAATGTAAAAGGTCGATGCAGTGAATGAACGAGTTCTTATTAATTTGCCAATGTGTAATATATCATTTTTCAACACCCGAAGCAAAATCTATCGATAACATCAGGTTGTTTGCTCGGTAAAACTCAATCATTTAACTTGTCATTAATTGTCATTCTATGCATGTTTGGCTAAGTTCAATAAGTCCCTGTTTGTTATAGATTAAAATCAGATTTTTAGTAAATTTTGATAAAAGTTGATAGCATGTGTCGTTGAAAAGTTGTGGATCTCATAAAATGTATGGTTAAAATTAATTGTTGACTTTGACTTAAAATTAAAATTAGATTTTAATTTGACTTGAGATTATATATATTAAGATTTTATTTTTTATATTATTTGAAAGTATGTCTTAACTATTTTTATATTTCTCTATTAATAAAACTGAACTAATTTATTTTAGTCGATTTATCAAAAAGAAAAAGAATTCGGAAAATGTCATTGTCTCTGGCTGGTGGAAGGAACCTTCTATTGAAAAGTGAAAACTGCACGCTCATTTTGACTACACACCAAATATAAGGTCAACACACGCGGCACTGAAACGACACCGTTACTTTTAATAAAGAGGCCCACGACTGCAATAACTCTTTCGTTAATTACAGAGAGAAAAAGGGAAACCGTAATCTTTGATTCACTGTTTTAATTTATTTCTCATTTATTTCCCCCATTGAGATTTTAATTTGATCTGGTATCCGAATTTCGCTCAAGTTTATTATTTCTATTAACTGAGTTAGTATTTAGGGTTTATTTTCTTATTTTTTGGTGTAAAATTCAAAATTGTAACATATATTTTTAGTCCTACTTTGTTTTTGTTGGGAAAATGGCTTCGAATTTCAATAGATGGGAAAAAGATCCCTTTTTTTCCGCTGCAGAAGAGGTTCAGGAATCTGCCGACAGGTAATGAAAATAATTTGTTAAGTTTATTGTTACGGAAACATAGTAAGCATTCAGTGTTTTTCAATTTCGATGTGGTAATGTTTGATTTTGTATATGGGGACTGTCGTGTGACGATAAAAATTGAAATTCTGTAACTTTTTTGAAAGGATGGAATCTACTTATAGAACGTGGATTCGTGCAAAGAAGGATAGTTCTGCTGTTTGGAATTCCAATGACCTTCATAGAGATCTCCAAACTACCCTCGGCACTGCGAAGTGGCAGGTCAGTATTCTGCATATATGTAATTATAGTTACAAAAGCAAGTGTATATATGAACACATACATCCATACCCTCCAAGCATACATCGGTATTAGGTATTCTACATTCACATGTTTACATGGATGTGTTCTGAGTATAGTTGTTGATGAAGGTATTGATGTTTATAGTTAATCCAAAATCTGAGGGTGGAAATTTTGCTTATAGCATTATTTTAGTTTCTTGATTATTGGCATGCTTAATTAATGCAGTTGGAGGAATTTGAACGGGCAGTGAATTTGAGTTATACTAGTAGTAATTCAGCTGATGATGCAAAAGATAGGCACCGGGACTTCATTCATGCAATTGAGAGTCAGATTTCAAAGGTTGAAAGCTCTTTAAATGAATCTACAGTCTCACAGGGCAAGCCACCATTGCCTTGGGTTCAATTAAATGAAGGAGAACGCAATGAGCTCGCCATATTTCTTTCTGGACCATCACCATCTTCCATGGATAAAATTGTGGCTAATATTCATAGTATGGACCAGGGAACGGAGTACTCGCAAGAGTCTTGTAAACGGTCAATGACTGCTGAGTGTTTGAGGAATTCAGCTAATTTGATGGAATGGGGTCGAGTGGAGGCTAAGGAGGAGAAGTTGCCAGGGCATCGGAGGACAGCTAGTGCCAGTGCTGACATTGGCTCCTGGAATATTGCAGTGTCTGATGGCACCTTACTCCATAGTTCATCTAGTGAACAACCTGATCCCCCACCTAGAAAGATACCTAGCTTTTCAGGGTTATTAAATACGATGGAATCATCTGTGTCAAAGTTGAAGTGGTCTAAGAATGGTTACAGGAAGTTAAAGCTTACGGATCACCACCAAGAAGCTGATAGTGCATTACCTCAAACTCAAAACCTGACCAGAGTGAGTATTTGATTTTTCTGTAACAATATCCAAATTTAGTCTTCATTTTTAACTATATTTTGTTTGGCTATAATATGCCGATCTTTAGAGAATCTGCATTCCTTTATGCAGGGCATCAATGTATGTTATGAAAAGAGTAAAAGCTGCCTTAATGGTTGTGATGATTATTATGACAAGCAACTATATGGTTGGTATGGAGCCATCCAGAGACAGCTCCAGAGGTCCCAATATCAAATGCAATACAGTCGACCTGTTCAAGTCGCCTTGTCCACTATTATCCTTCTTTGCTTGATTGGTGAGCCTCCTAATTGATGTTTTCTTTTCTACTTCTATAGTCATTTGTCATTTCTACGAGAATATATCTCAAGGAATAAATTCTGAATTGAGCCAAAGTTTGTGGTCTGGTAATGGTTGCCACTGTTCTTTCTATTGACTTCAAAGAGCCTCAGCAGTTGATGGTATCTGTTTAGTATGAGAATGATGTGGTCAATTTATCTCCATTTTTTATCTTTATTATTTTTGAATTACGAATATATGGTCTGGGGCCCCCTCTTCATAAATTTGACCACTTTTTGTTGCACAAGAATGGATGTTGTTGTTATGTCTTGTGTGGTCTTATATTTATGCCATTGAAGTCTAAGCTGGACTTCTTGAGATTTTTCTGGTACATGCCTGAGACATACCCACTTGATGATTAATCTTGCAAATGCTCAAGCTTTACATATCAGTTGATGGACCTGTTTGTACTATAATTTACACTGCTACTACAGCATTATGTATATTTTGATTTACAATGTTGCTATATTTGTATTTTCTGGTTGTCTGTAGCTTTTCTTGATGGAGGAAGTCTCTTTGTTTTATCCATGGAGAAGTATTGAAATATGCATAAGAATAAAAAATGAATCTGGTTTTCTGGTTTATTTTTGTGCTTCTGAAACCCTACATTCATTGGTTCACAACTGGTCTGTAAACTTGAAGTTGTAGACATTTAAATAACTATGGCTAGTGGCTAGCAAGTAGCTATGTTGTTCCATGTGGCTTAGTATTATGTCCATCTTTCTTTTGTTGCCCGAATTTGTCAAGAGATATTGAGGTGCAGTGTTTAAATGCACGGTGCGTGCTGAACCATTTCACATATCATGAGCCAGGGTGCAATTATTGTTAAAATTATAGGAAAATGTGGAAAATGAAGTGAAATAGAAAATTTAAATTTCTGCGAAATCTGCAACTTACACCATCTACAACTTGTCAATTTATATAATAATAGCTGACTTAACAAAAATGAGCAGGAACAATTCCAAATTTTCTTGAGTGTTAGACTAGCAACTGATAATAAAATATTCTTCTAAGTGGGAAGCTAAAATAATCGATGGACTTGAAGTAGCACAAGAATTGTTTGCTATCAAAGATGAGGACGGTAAATAATCTTGTTTAATCTTGAACATAATATTCACAGTAATATATTTCATACAAAAAGAACAAAAAAGAAAGGAAGTAAAAAATTTAACTGATAGATGCTTGGAACCTTCAAATACCGGCAAGGGAAGTATACCCTAGTCAATGGTGTTGCATGTGACTGAGGTATCCCTGTAGATTTGTATCTATGGAAGAAAAGATATAATGGGAAAAACAAGAATTTTCATATGATGTTCTTCTAGGTTTTTGCCTTGAAACATGTGGGCAATCTCCAATGTATTTATCTTTTACTCCCTGGGGCACTTTGGACTCAGCATACCCAAGGACGTTGCCCAAAAGAGCCTTTCAAGAGACTTGACAATTTCCTATTGTTAATATGGATCACATTGTTGTTGTAAGTGCAAGACACTGAGGGATGCTTCTCTATAATCTGAGTGAAATCTCACTTGGAGAATTAGGGCTGTTTTGAAGCACGTAGGAAAGCTATAGCTTCTTTTATTTTCTCTCTTTTTTCTTTTTAAAATTCAAACTAACAAAATGTTGGAGTATTTATTGATATTGATATTGATGAGTGGGCCGAACTCCAAGTAGTGGATGTCTAGAAAGAAAAACTTACTTCCGTGGAATTTTTTTTAATTGGGTGGTCGACAGTGTTATTGCTATTCAATTCAAAGTGCCTCTGCAGTTGAGGGTATCTGTTTAGTATAACAATGATGTGGTCAATTGAGTTTGATCCCCATTTGAAGACACTGCTACTACAGTATCCATGTATCTACAATAACAATAGGTCATAGTTCAGGCCCATCAATTGACATGTAAAGTTTGAGAATCTGCAAAATTAATCCTCAAAGTAGATATGGAAACTCAGTACTTTAAAGTAAACTATATTTTATTAGCATCCTAAAATATTGACAATTTCACAGAAGAGTATCCATCAGAATTTATGAATACATGGATACTTTAAAGTAAACCATCTTTTAGTATAATAAATCTATTGCAGATACCAGAAGAGTCTTTTAAGACACTGACTATGACCCATTTTTATTGTAGATGACATGGTCATTGTATGAGTAAGGAAAAGACAGCATTATGGATATTTCTCTATAATCTGAGTGAAACTCACTTGGATAATCAGGGTTGTTTCGAAGCATCTAGAATGTATATAGTTTTGCTTCTTGCTACAGTTCTTTCGAATGTAAGGATCATGACTTTCCATCCCTTTTGCCTCTTCTGGGGCTTATGATCTGGCAACGCCTTCCTTTGAATGATGGAGCAGCTATGTCTGCCTCTATCATGCACCTAAACTATTGAGCTTTAATACGGTTTGGTAGTTGAAATTGCGATGTAGTTGGTTAAATCTCTGTATTTGAAAGCAAGGCTCCTTTTTCTTAAGGGTTCTCCCAACTTGCATCCTAATTCAACTGGAAATTCTCTGTTGACAACTTCCCCTCACTATGTTACAAAGATAGAATTTCTTGTGGTTTGGATGCAGATACCTCAGATGTTGATGCTAGTGATATTGGACAATTCAGTTGTCAACTTAATATTATTTGTTGTACTTATAGTTTATACTGACTTCATTTGCTTGATTTTCAATTTTTATTATCATAGATTTAGAATATTGTAAGCTCATACGAGTAAAATTATGGTTTTAAAAAGTTACCAACCAAATAGATTCTGTTGGTATTATTAGCCTATGGAAAATACTTTCAAGTGCGAATGGATCCTTTATATTGGATGATGTTTGAATTTATAGATTTCTAGAAAAGAAGAGCTATATAAAAGTATAAATTAAAATTGCAGATTTGGTGTCAAGATGGTACTCATTGCAATGAATCTGGGAATGACATTGCACATATCAATCCTGTTCATGGCCTCAAATGATAAGTTGATGGTGAATCAATTTTTGACACCAATTTTCTTGAAGTTTTGGATGAAAATTTTAGACCATTTTGATATTCCAACAGACCATTACTAAATGGCATCAAAGAATTCATCAACCATGCATGCATGCATGTGCGTATGTAGGTACGTAGGTATGTACTTACTTGGAGATATGTATGTATGTATGTATGTGCGTGTGTGTGTGATTTTCTCAATTTAGACTTGAATTTGTTTTCCTTTATTACTCTGTTATTTTAGTTAACAATAGATAGTCCTTGTCCAATGCTTTTGCCTTTTCTAAAGCTTTGGTAAATAGGATGTTAAGGCTATGAATAACCTAATTTCTAAACGAAACATTCTTTTGATATTACTGTAGTCAATGACAACGCTATATAACACCAAGTTGCAAATCTATATTTTAAATTGTCACCTCCAGAAAATAAATAAAATCAATGGAATGTTTGTCTACATCTATTTTGTTTGTATATCTACGGGTCTTGAGAACGAAAGAGGTTGGACTATAGATGTATGGAAATGGAGAAAACATACATGAGATACTTTTTACAATTTGCTCTTTTTCTAGTGGCCCTTTGTCCTTTATTCTCACCATTTTCACTACAGAGCTTAGTTAAGTTATATGTACATGTACACGGATAACAAACTAGATCACTCTTCCCAATGCTATATTTCTTCTTCTTTAGCAATAGAGACATTATCAACACAAGAAAACATCTTATTTTCATTTTGGATGTCCATGTGTGTATGAAACTGTGAAGCCTATTTATCAATCAAGATGAGTGAGAGCATAAAAATTTGGTTTTTTCAGGTAAAAGGGCACCAAGGCTATCAATATAACGAGGTTTAATTTTTTATTGAGTAGAATGTTAATCGAAAACATAAAATATGAGTAATACTATTTATCATCGTGATAATGGAACATCGGTGATGTGGGCAACCCATTATCCCTCACGTTTCTCTCTCTCTTCCCGTTCTTTCATAAAAATTGAACTGCCAAATTCTATTATTCCACATAAACTGCCACATCATCAATATTCCATCATCATAATGATAAATAACATTATTCATAGAATATTGTTTCAGAAGTAAACTAGAATGTACTTGGGACATTAACATAGAGAATTAAAGAATATTGTTTAACTAGTAGGAATATGATGAAATGTGATAATATTATTGCACATTTTATAAGGCAAAGTCGTATTCTTTGTGATGGTACTCGTTTTTTTCACTTGCTGTTAGGTCTCTGGTTCAAGGCTAACCTGCATAATGTTTAGTGCTATTACGCCTAACTTTTAATCAAGTGCAGCCGTCAGTAATGGAGATCTTAATAGATATTATGTCAAAGACGAGATAATATTAAGCTGTTATTTTGGAAAAAGAAATGAGGATTTATTTTAAGGAATTTCTGTATATTTTATTTATACTCTTCCCTCAATAGTTAGGTTCAAGATAGGAAAGTTTCCATATTGTTAGTTTGGTAATTTTCCATCTAGAGTTTTTTAACTTCTAAGCATATATAGGCATAATTTTTTTATTTAGGTAGACTATTGATTATTGAGATATTGAAATGTCAATTTCCAGTTCTTGTACCTACTTGTCTCTTTTCTCTTTCACCTCCCCTTCTTATCTCTTCTTCTGTGTGTTTATACTATGTTGTGCTGCATGAGTCGGAACCATCATTTTTCATAGAAATAGTCGTCTCTGATACTCGGACTCTTTGAAATGGACGAAGTACACAACATGGGTATGGGTACGAGATATGTGTTGGATCCTTCAAATTTCAACCGAACACTTTATCTTTTTTCTTCTTTTTTTTTTTTTCCTTTCCCTTTCTTCTTTCTCGTTTCTGCTTTCTGTAAACCTAATGCCACCGCTGAGAGGGTGGAGGAAGGTGGCGGCATGGTTTTCCCTTCTTTGTCTTCTTTCATTTTTCTTTCCCTTTTCTTCTTTTCTTTCCTTATTTTTCTCTCTGTATTGATGGTTTAGGGGTTTCTTTGTATAAAATGAAAATGAGTTCCATATAGTGCTACTTATTGTTCCACTAAGTCCAAATTGCTATAAAGCCCCTTATTTTATATTTTATATAACATTTAATAATTAACTTTCCATAATTGAAAACTAAGCCTCAAAATTCTATTTTATTCGTCTTAACCCCTTATTCAATACTCATTTCCTTTTTTGTGAACAATTGATTTTGATCTATTTAAAATAACATTTTGGGTTAGTACAAAGAAAAGTTTGAAAGACGTATCCATGTACCCCGTGTTCGAAATTTGGATAGTCGTTGTGGTCCCTTCCATAAAATTCAAGTGCAAACATGAAATTGTGGATAATAAAGTTACTGTGAGAGAAAGGGCAATTTCCTGTGCATTATGTCCTCTACATGCTTCTCACAAAATGACTATAAGTCCTCATGTAAAACACACACATTCCTAAAAGATATAGGATGTATATGAATTAGGGGACATAGATGCAGATGAAAATTTTTGATTGATTACCATAAAATATAATTGCCAATTCTACTTTTCAACTTTTGGAACTGGTGGTTCATTTTCCAATATTAAGAAGTGTAAAATTGCTACTGTACAGGTTAAATGTTGCTTCCATTATGTATTCCTATTAAGCATTTTTGTGTAAATTGCCAACTTGCAAAACACTAAATTTGCGTTGCATAATTTGAAACAAGTATGAGAACCTTTTGAGTTTATTCATTTGTCAACATCTTATATTTTACTCGTACATGTAGAGAATCCTATGCTGTAACTTTCAAGATAGTATTAGGTTTGTCGGCATGATCTGGAAGTCATTAGCGCGTAAGTTTATTTACTTATATGAGAAATGCTGCTATGAAGTGGATACCAATGTGAAAATCCCATTGTTATCCACATAAATAACCGTCATGCTTATGGATGGCGCATATTCATGTGTGAGATTGGCATGCTATATTGCCGTGCTCGTGTATATGAGGTTTACTTACTATTAATTAAGAGTTGAATTTGTGAATTCAATTTGTTTAAGACCCAGAGGTAATTATATATCTAAAACGGATAATATTTGTGCATTGGTGTTTATTTTGTCACTGGGATGCTCATACCATTGTTTTCCTTGCAGTTCTGTTGGCATTGTGTGCAGTGTGAAGAGGAGCCGATCGTTTCTTCATTCGATTTATGGGTTTGTTAAGGTCAGAGAAATGCTAAGTATGATGCATGATGCCACTGAGCATAGATAGGTGTTATGTTGTATCATAATAGCAAATAATAGTTCATAAATGTAAATCAGTCTTCAGGAATGTACTACAAATTCACTCTCATCCCCCCGGCTAGTCAATATCTTGGCTAGGTCTGTGCGTCACAGGATTCAGTGAATTGCATTTGTGCCACTTTGAGAGTCAATGCATCAGAAGCAGACTTTTACACAATGTAGATGTAATCAAGCACTAATGTGAAGGCTCATAGTAATTTTGATTCTCTTCTGTTCTTCCTTGATCAAATTTCATGTTTCATATGATATTGGCGAATAACATGACACAATGTGATATTGTTCGGAAGATGAAATGCTTGTTATGGGTGCAAAATACGTGTCATCTTAGATAAATATTTGATCAGTAATATTTGTTGCAATTAGTTTTATCTTGGTCTTGATGAGGCAGTTTTGACTTTCAAATATATTTAATTTTTTGGCATGGACGAATAGGAAGTTCAATTGCGTAGCATGATTTGATGCTATCTATTCAAGTCTATGGAAACTCTACTTTTGCACCCATTACCATACGAGATCATTTTAACTTGGAACCTTTTTGAGTGAGATTTTGAGAAGAGGTGAAAGATCCCCAGGGGTTGTAAAAAGTAAGGTTTGTCCAAAATCATTGGAGCAACTGGTCAAGCCTTGCCATGGAGACTAGCAACTGGGCCGGTTGAGAAATAGTAGGATGGGCCACGCCACCTATATACCTCATCCCTTTTAATCCGTATCTGTTTACTTTCTTGCTTCCGAAACAATTATTATTATTTATAAAGTTAAGTCTGTTTGTTTATGACATGAGATTATTCGTCGCTGTGAACTGTAATGGGCCAATTAAGTCGTGCAAATCCAGTTTATAACTTGTTTGGGAGGGATTTTAATTGGATTAAAATTGAAAAACTAATCGTTATTATTGACTTTTATTAGATGAGTGGGATTCAATAATGACTATATTTTCAATTTTAATTCAATTAAAATCTCTCACAAACAAGCCCTTAGTCTAACATTCATGCAGAGAATTCTGTGAGATGTTGTCAACCGCAGTCTCAATCACATCATTCTAATAGCAACCCCATAAAAAGAAGTCAATGTAAGGCACGTAATTACAAGAGCAACAAAACAACAATCTAAAAGCTTGTTTGAGTAGTGTTTATAAATAGATAGAAATGAATAACAAATAAGCAGATCTCTTGAATTTCATGAAATGTAATCTTTTTTAATTGTTTATAAACACTTACCAATTATATGCTAAATCTAATTCTCTATAAATTTAGAATAAGCTCTAGAATAGTCTTGTTTTAAAAGTGTTGTTCATTTTCTCCTACACCGATCCTGCTCGACCATGATTACATTAATTCCCATTTTATATTAGCATGAACAGATGGTGCTCAAACCACAATACCAAGCTCGACGAATCTTTCATGAAATCTAGCAAGAACAAATATTGTACAAAATATTTACATTCCATAATAAAACATTTAATTTCAGATTGACATTCAGACAATTTGGTGAGCCTAATGTTGCATTTTTCAAATTTGAATATGGAACCATAGTCATTGCACCAGAAGGTCCAAAGAAATTATTGAGAAGAGATAGGCGAGGCTAGAAAACCTTATTCGATATGATAGAACACGTAAACTAAGCAAGGCCTAGAGTGAAAGAGTCTGGGTCGAGCATGATTTTTGTGAATGTTCTTTGATGAGCTTTTAGAATCTCTTTCTTCATCACGGTTTTTATTATCAAAACCCGTGCCTTGGAATGTTACTCTAGAATTTCGATACTAATTGCCAAATGCTGTGCCACATCCCTGTTACACCCCATTCATATAGATAACAATATACTAACCCGTGTAAGAATACAATTAATGACTTGACCTAGACATCCAAATTCACATACATATTGTTTTTTAAATAAAATGAAAGCATCTCCACCACTATATCCTTGAATATAATATACCGAACCCAAAGATAATAAATACATAGTCCAACATATTTATCATGAGGCTGTAAAAGTATCTACATGTCATTTCAAAAGTCATACATGATCCCCAAAATATAATACAACTAAAGTCCATAAAATAACCCTATAAGTCGTCATCAATTACATCAAATCTGAAATTTCCTAAGAGCTCCACAGCCAGCCATGCCTTCTATAAGGTTTCATGCTCACCTCAAATGCAAGAACTACCTAAACTAATGCTTAGTAAGCAAAATCATGCATGACATGAATACGGGTCATAATGATATCTGACCCCATACTATTTATTTTAAACTTTATGTTAAGGATATATCATGCTCAAATATTCGTCAAAATCAACTAGAGGTAATCTTATTGAAATCATTCATTGGGTCATTGACCTACCTACTATGTACCGAATAGAGCTTGCACACTGTCAATATCAATAATCAGTAATCAAATGGCCAATATGACATCGACACCAACGAGTAGACCATCCTCTTGTGACCACTAGAAGCCCATCCTCTAACTGTCCCTATGATCACCCCCGAAGTATCCCACCCGACAGCGCTAATAATCACAATATCACAAAGGCACAATTGACTGATCCACCTTCATCTGATCACCAAAGCCCATCCCCTATCTACCTTTGTAATCATCCAGGAAGTATCACCCGCGGTGCCAAAACATATCACATAAGCATGTCTTACATGCCTCGTCGTCCTGGCAGTGGCCAATAAAATATTTTATGAGGAAAACTCAATTTTACAATCATGTTGTGCAAGCTAGATTTTCAACCATGGACGTACGTTGTGCATGAAAATGAAAACGCTCGTCAATGACATACTTAATCAAAATCGATGTTAATATATTCCGAAACCACACACTCAATGATCATAACCATCATATGATATACAATGAGCTCCTTATCAAAGTTATGTAAAGATTTCAACATTATTATATCGTAAATACTATATTCTTGCATCATAGTTGCAAATGAATTTTTACTTACATTTTTGTCTTTGTGTGTGTGCACGCTTCTACGGAGTGTAAATCAATTCTCTTTTTCACTTAAAGTCAGATAATCACCCGTATTACCATCTACTATTAAACACAATCCTCAATTTGATAATCTTAACACACACACACACACAATCCCGTGTTACGTCCATTCATGCCAAAATAATTTAGATGACATTAGCAATTTAAGTTACCGATTGTATTGCAAACTAGTCCCATAAATTACACTATTTCTTGAGTCCAATTATGAACGTCAATGTCATCCATTTGTTGTCAACAATCTAGAACTCCTTCAAATGTATTTTCCATGCCTAAGAGATAATTAATTGACAAGTAAATGTTGAATCTAAGTTAAATACACAAATGGACAGAATCTGTTTTCAAGTTTCCATCGTTGTCCAAGTATTTTTCCAATCCTCTTTCACACATTTAACTATATCCAAAGATTCCTAATATTTACCACACTTAGATAACGTGTATGTAAAGCTAATCATGCCATAAATTTGTCACAAGTGAAGGGTTTACAGCTTCGAAGGCATTCCTTTTTACAGACACCAAATCAAACAATTTTTCTCATGGCTGTTTTGAGTTTCACTTGAATTAGACTTTCAAAAATTAGATTCTATCCTATTAAAGATCATTTCTATACTTCTAACTCTTGTATAAAAATATTCATATTGATAAATATAAGTTATACCCAAGCGATTACTTAAAATCAAAGGTTAACTCATTCAAATCTAGTAATCCACATCTCTGTCCAAGTTATTTTCTTTCAAGTTCTTATAA
>CAIGRB010056067.1:18765-29116 GCA_903798255.1 Fraxinus quadrangulata
AAAAAAAAAAATTCCCGACTGGGTCTTTGTCTTCGTCTTCTTTTCTCCCGTTTCTCAGAAAAAAATCTGAATATCTTTCGGAATGGGAGATTTTTTTTTTGTGTGTGAGAGAGAGATTGCTGAGTGATCTTTCCCCTTGATCAATCAGAAGTTGAAATTTTCTGAATTGATTTTTTATTTGTTCTTAAATAAGGAAAAAAAAGAGGAGAAAATTGAACATATTTGAAGATAATGGTGAGGAGTAGTAGATCGTCGTCGAGCATATGGAGATATATAAATCCGGCGTATTATTTGAAGAGACCAAAACGATTAGCGTTGCTATTTATAGTATTCGTCTTCGGTACCTTAGTTGTTTGGGATCGCCACACTTTAGTACGCGAGCACGAGGTAATATTACGTTAATATTTTGTGTATAATTTGAATGTCATTTTATCAATTGAAATTGAAAAAAATTTCAATTTGGCTTTTATGCTTTGGCGTTTGAAACAAAGATCTATGAGGAAAGAAGTAATTGTGATTTACGTGTCATGTGATTTTGGATTATGTTTTGGAGATTGATGATTGAGTTCAACGTGCATCTATTTAATGCAATTCATTGCTAATTTCTGTTTTGTGCTGTTGGATGGTTAAAGAAAGAGAAATCTCTTAATGAAGGTGAATTATATGACTCTATTGTTTTGCCTCCTTTGTATGGCAAAAAAGGACGCTAGCTTTGATTTATCAAAGTGCGTTGGTGCTTGAATTTCTGTCCGTAATGAGAAATGAAGCATTACTGTCTAAAATACAGGATTTGATAAAGAAATGCTGATGGTCAGGCCATTTTGTGGAAATTGGGGGATTTATTAAGACTATAATTTCACTTATTATTCGCTTGTCTGCTCTTCAAAAGAATTTAAATGGTTGCAGTTGTTTTGTCTGGTGACAAGGTTTTGTACTTTCTTTTCAGGAAGAGTTATCAAAGTTGAGCGAAGAAGTTACTCGGTTGCAAAATATGGTGAGACTTAAATTATTAATTTGATCTTCTTTTCAAGCCGTTTTTATGTTGGATATCTGAAAAAGATGTTGTCAGTAGACCTTGAAGATGATTTCAGATGTTTGGAACTTGGTTTTGCTATAGGCCTAAACCTTTTAATTACTCTGAACTCACTAAATTAATTCTGAAACCTAGTATTAGACTTCTAAACTACTTTTGGATGAAGCATGTTTTGAAAATAGATTTTAGGGCCTATTTGCTGATTAATTTGCTTACCTCGATTGCTCCATCATCTTGACACATTAAATTCAGTTGGATCTATGGAAGAATCGGTTCATAAGTTTGAAACTCAAGTTTAGGCCTGTGAAATTCCATTATAGGGGTTCGTACCTGGTTGTGGACTTCGAGAATCAGATTATGGACATCGGGACTGAATCTCACTTGAACTTTATGATTCCCTTTAACCTGAAACTAGTCACTTGAACAAATTAGCGGCTCTTGAAACTTAGTGTTTGGATTCATCAAAACTTTGGGAATACAGGGATCGAAATCGAACACGTATTTCCTTTTTCATTTCATCATCAAAATTCAGGCAGCAAGAATTAATAATTTGATTGGTGCCTGCAGCTTGGAGAGGTTAAGGATGGTAAAAGTGTTACAAGGCAAGCAAAAACTAGTGGCAAAATTAACAATGCAAAAAGGAAATCAAATGTTTCTGATGACCCAATTGATATTGAGCGAAGAGAGAAAGTTAAAGATGCTATGATTCATGCCTGGAGTTCTTATGAGAAATATGCTTGGGGTCAAGATGAACTTCAGGTATGATTTGTATTTTTATTTGCGGCTTCATTATAATATTTTATTTTTCTTATTTCCATTACCCAGTTTGGTCTTCAATATTGTTGGGGGTGTTGCTATGTTTGAATTGGACCAATTGGTGGAAATATTACTCTTGTTATTTAGGAGGTGATTTCATCAGAGTTGTAACTTATAGTGTACAACTTTCTGGCCCATTATCTATTTTAATTTTCATCACAAGAGGTACTAGTAGGGGCAGAGCAAGTTAGGTGCAAACTTGTTTTCTTTCTTTCTTTTATTTTATTTTTTGTGGTATTGTTTCATAAGATATAGATCATATGTATTTTCCCCCGTCTTTAAATTCTAAAATTAGATTATGATAGTGTAACATCCATAGGTTTGGTTTTGAATGGGTGCTTTATGATATATATCTTTACTATGATCTATCTTCTCATTTTTCAATTGTTCTAATGGGAGACAAACCAGGAAAAGCAGAAATGACACTAGAATTGTCTTGTATTTTACACAATATTTGACTGGTTCTTCACATTTTTGTTCACCAGCCACAAACAAAGAATGGCGTTGACAGCTTTGGTGGTCTTGGAGCAACTATAATTGATTCTCTTGACACTCTGTATATAATGGGACTGGATGAGCAGTTCCAAAGGGCTAGAGAGTAAGTCTATAGTTCTTTTTGTTTGGTACAATATAGAAATTTTTTCCCCCACATTGGAATCAATTCTATTAGGTCACCGTCTCACAAGAGAATTCAACTGACTTGGTTTTCGGGAATTCAAATGTTTAATGTTCGCATAATATGTATCAGCATAGTCATGCAGCTTTTAGTTCCTCTCTTGTTGGCTGGCTTCTGCAATCATATGTAAAGTCTGAATTGATGGAGAATCACTATAATAGCCTTAAAAGTAGCATTTGGCATAACATTGTAAATAGAAGGCTTAATAAGTAATTATCTATTTTATAAATATTTTTGTACTTCTTTATTTTCTCTGTAATACCTCGTCTTTCAGATTAATAATTCATTCTGTTTCTCCTTAAAGTTTTCAGAAGTAAATATCAATTTACTCATTATAAAGACAATAATATGATACAAATAAAAACGTATTAAGAGGGAAAAATTATTGACATAAGAATGCTTAGATACGTGGTTGTTTTCCTCCTTCCTATTATAGTGACTTCACTATTCCAAGCTGATTGATTGTAGAACTTTATTGTCATGGATAAGAACTATATAACTCCTGTGTCCATCGTTTGCTGTTAACAACTTATTCATGGCAGGTGGGTTGCAAACTCATTGGATTTCAACAAGAACTATGACGCCAGTGTTTTTGAGACAACCATAAGGTGGCTTTATAAGGTTTAATATGCCTTTTTTTTTCCTTTGGTTGATTTTTTCTCATGGTTTACATATGTAAATTTTCTAATACTGCCGAGCAGCCTTAATTAATGAAGAGTTGTGTGCCCATGAGGAGTAATCCGTGCTCTAAGGTTTACCTTGTTTTGTTTTAGTGATAATAGTTTTATTTGTAATAATACAGAGTTGTAGGTGGGCTTATCAGTTCATATGATCTCTCTGGAGATAAAATTTTCCTTGAAAAGGCTAAAGACATTGCTGACAGACTACTGCCTGCATGGAATACTCCTTCGGGCATCCCATATAATATTATTAACTTGGCCCATGGGAATCCACATAATCCTGGGTGGACTGGGGTAAGTCATGACAATGAAAACTACCTCATTTTCTTTCACAAGTTGTATACGTCCTGTTTTGGTAACGCTAAGTTTTGTTCATTATTTATAGTATGTGAATGCCTCCTCAAGCATCCTGTTTAATCAGTTGACGTAACCTCATAGTTTTAGGAAATACATGTTGCCTTATTACTGTGCTTGATGTGTGTGCATTATTTTGTACTTGCAGAATTCTTATGTGCTATTTGGTAACTTATGTAGTGATGAAAGTCTGCCATCACGGTTCTGCTCTGCTTTGTTCATTTATCTTAATTAACTTGTTGATTCTGCTTATTGTTATGTTTAATATCATTGTTCAGTTCAGTACCATATATTTGATCTTCCTCCCCTTTTAATCCACATAAGCTTACCTCACACAACTATATCTCAATTCAAACTAGCATCTTGGATGGTCTGTTTATCTGGATAGACTCGTAGTTTTTACTTTACATTGCTTCATGTGTGTGAAAGGGATATGATTTATTGTGTTTTCCTGTTTAGGGTGATAGTATCCTGGCAGATTCTGGCACGGAGCAGCTGGAATTTATTGCTCTTTCCCAGAGGACAGGTGACCCAAAGTATCAGCAGAAGGTATTCTTTATCAAAGTTACTCTGGCTTTCAAGACAACAATGTTCCTGAAAAAGGAAACTGAAAGTAACATCATATGAAAAGTTGTCATTGATGTTTACATATATCTTTTCCCCATGAATCTTGAATTCATATCTAAAATATCAGGATTCGCGTGATATATAATTTGTTAGTGATTTTTATTTCCATGTGAATTTGGTATTTATCTCTCAACATGCTAATTAAATGTTTCAGGCTGAAGATGTCATTCTAGAGCTGAATAAAACTTTTCCTCCTGATGGTTTACTTCCCATCTATATTAACCCATATAGAGGGACCAGATCATACTCTACCATAACTTTTGGAGCCATGGGGGACAGGTATAAATTCTACTTCTCGAAAGGTTTCGGTGGTGAACGTACTAAAGTATACATCTTATGAAGTATAAAGTATTTATAATATATATCTACCAATAGGGTTGATAGTCATTACCACCCTTTTTTGTTTACCATGTAATGAAAGGAAAAAATATATTGCAGCTTCTATGAATATTTACTCAAGGTCTGGATCCAAGGAAACAAAACAGCCGTGGTGAAGCATTATAGGTGAGTAGCAATTTCTGTTACTATCCTTACGAATCACAAAAACACATGCCATAGATTTATACATGACCGAGGAAGGTTATGTATTTCTTTATGCTATTTATTGTTATATTATTATTCATTTTAGTTTAGCTTGATTTTTGTTGGTTGACTGTCATCTATTTTTCTGAAGACATTCTGGAATTCAACTGTTCAAATATTATTCCTTTCCTGTAATTTCTGATAAATGACTCTTATCTAACAGAGAAATGTGGGAGACTTCAATGAAAGGTCTTCTAAGCTTGGTTCGGAGAACTACCCCTTCTAATTTCGCATATCTTTGTGAGAAGATTGGGAATTCTTTAACAGACAAGGTGATATTTAGTGCTAATGGGTAAAATCACTGTTGGAAATGAAATTCATAGTAGTAGTCCGAATATTTTGTTTCCATATCTCATGATGGAAAGGATAAAATGGTTTTTTGTGATTTTTTCATTTGTTATATGTGCAGATGGATGAACTCGCTTGTTTTGCTCCAGGGATGTTAGCATTAGGATCTACTGGCTATGGTCCTGACGAGGCTAGGAAGTTCTTATCACTGGCAGAAGAGGTATATTATACAAATATTTTAAGTTGAAGACTCATATTTAAAGTGTCTTATAGAGCGGGCAGCTATTTACTTTGAGGGAATGACTTTGACCTCCTTGTGAAGCTTGCTTGGACATGTTATAATTTCTACCAATCAACGCCTACGAAATTGGCTGGAGAGAACTACTTTTTTAATTCAGGACAGGTAGTTCAATATTTATAAAACTATGCATTAACTCCGAAGGATCTTGCCTTTTTATTCATTTCTGTGATTGTACAATTTTCAGGATATAAGTGTGGGAACATCATGGAACATATTGAGGCCAGAGACAGTTGAATCACTCTTTTACCTCTGGCGTTTGACTGGTAATAAGACATATCAGGAGTGGGGATGGAACATCTTTCAAGCATTTGAAAAGAACTCCCGCATAGAGACAGGATATGTTGGATTAAAGGACGTAAGCACATCTTAACTTATGTTCCCGTACAGGTTTTCAGGGGGTGGGTTGGGGATGGTGATGGGGCGGGGCTGTTGGGGATGATGACATCATTTTTAAGTTACTCACGTCATTGTTGGTGTTCTCAGGTTAACACTGGCGTAAAAGACAACATGATGCAAAGTTTTTTCCTTGCAGAGACACTCAAATATCTCTATCTTCTTTTCTCACCTCCTTCAGTCATTTCATTGGACGAGTGGGTTTTTAACACGGAAGCGCACCCTATTAAAATAGTAGCCCGGAACAACAAGGTAGAGAAGTCAGGAGTCTCAGGAGGACAACATAATTCAGAGACCCTATCACGAGCTAGGAAAGAAGGCCGCTTTAGTGGCAATTAGGAAATTTTGTTATATATCATCGATTCACTTTCTGTATTCAAGGCTCCATTGACATGAAGAATTGAAGATCTTGAAGACAAAAAGATTTTCGAGTCTTGTGGATCAGGTACAAGACAATAGAATGTTTACATTTTGATCACTTAATTGTTGGGACAATTTACTTTATGAATGTATTATTAAGCTCCCCGTCTTTCGAATATCTTCGTCTTGTAACATAAATTACAAGATTCATTGATTAAAATAATAGCTACTTGTATTTTTAGTGGAATGCGTTTTTCAATTTTAACCTCAATGGCGAGGAATATAGTTTTGGTATGGGGAGTGAGGATTTGTAACGACCATGTTGGAGGAGATTCAAATGCGCTTTTCCTTTCATGTTAAAATTTGGGGTTGTTTGGATTTTTTCTAATTAGTTTTTTTTTAAAAAATAAATTAGTACAAAAATCATAGTAAGTAAAAGAGAATTGGTTGATGACATTCTAATTTTTTGTTGTTCATGTTTTTGTGTTTCTTCTTGGTCGTTAAAAAGTTCAACAAATGGGCTAAGGTATTTAGCTTAATAATCAAAATCAAATGGAGCACAATGAAGGATATGCGACTTTGAAAAGAATCTGTATTTCGTACCTACATATAAGACGAACGTGATCGAGCTTTGAAAGTTAAAAGATAAACGATCTTACTGAAGGCTTCGTTTTCAAATTGTATCCTAGGGCACTGCAAAACCCAATTCAAACACCCGACCAATTCAACCCAAATAGATTGATTTGGATTGGTTTTTAAGTTCAATTGGTTTGGATTGGGTTGGGTTGGGTGGAGTTTCAGGTTATGAATCAAAATCCAATCCTAACTGAATAAATCAAAAAATTTAATATCTAAAAAAAAAAAATCTAAATAGACACAATGGTGAAGATAAAATGACTTATATAATTTATAAACATCCATATTTTTATTTTTATTTTTTTGCATAGACTGATTGATATGAACACTATGTACAAATGTAAAGTTATTTGACAATAAAATAAAAATTAAGGACATGGTGATGAAATAAATGAATCCCATAAAATTGTAAAGAAGAAAATGTTTCAAAATTTTAAATTTATTTATACATTATTTTTCAAAAAGAATTCCTTATATATGTGCTAAAAAAATGAAGGTTTTCAAGTAATTTCAAACTTTGAAAATTGTTCAAATTTAACAAATAAAAAAAAATCGAATTTAAATTTTATTGAGCTGAATTGGTTGGGTTTGGTTTAAATCAAAAATTGGGTTGAGTTGGTTTGATTTTAGATCAAACCGACCATATTGGATTGAGTTGTGTTTAGATTATGAAAAAATCGACCTAATCCAACCCACACCCACCCTTATTGTACCATATTATAGACGTTCCTTCATGCAAAATTGCGATGTGTAGGAAAAATACCTCTAGCATGAGGAAATATTGTTCATCTCCTCTATGATAAGTATCTTATATTCATGGAATCGAAAAATCAATCAGCAAGACCTCTATGCATATAGATACAAATAGTGAAATGCTCATCGTGACTCACTGTCGTACTATTTCTTCCACAGACACTTGTCTTGTAAAAATGTAATTTAACGTACCTTTAGTGTCTGAAAATAAAAATGAAAAATTCTAGATTGCATGCCAAATTATTATTTCATAGCGCAAACAACAGTAGTTGTCGCAACTATGAGGATTCACAACTTTTTAAGATGGGAGAGAGTTGTCAATGAGGAATTTAGGAGGGTCGATGCAGACTAAGATGCTACAAAATAGAGTCGTCGGATGAAGAAGATGAAATAGTAGCCAAGTTGAATGCGCAACGCACTTCGTGGGATCGAATTCGCGATTGTATGACTCAACAATGGTGAAGAATTTGTATATTGGCAATGTAATTCATTAAGTTCCTAGTTTTTATATTGTTTCCTTGTTAACCAAGTGGTTCAAGATTTAAAATGCCTACTGATAAATGTAATTTTTATACTTATTTGAGAATCTAAATTATGATATTTTATTATCTTATAAATAAATTTTTACCTAATTTATGTTAAATTATATTTTGTAGGTAAAATTTTATATTTAATGAAAAATTGAAGAAAAGAATGTAAAATAGTTGAAACTGACAAAATCCAAAGTACGAGAACTAAATTGGTATGTGCTACACAAATAATTTTTTTTAAGGATCAACTTGCATTACATAAAAGAATTGAGGATTTAGAAAGAAGAATTAATTTAATTTGATATTGGAATTTAGTGGGCTTCAACTTGGACTTTCAAAAGAGAAAAATTGAGTATTTAGAAAGAAGAGTTAATTTAATTTGATATTGGAATTTAATGGGCTTCAACTTGGACTTTCAAAAGGAAAAAATTCATTTCTTAGATTTTTACTATATACTATTTCAAAAATAAGAAAAAACTTTCAAATTTCTAAAATCAGATATTTGACACACACACACACAAAAAATTAACCCACCCCTACCGCTCCGACGATCATTCCGACGACTACTCCGATTCCTGCGACTATTCTAAAGATCGTTCCGACGACTTCTTTGATTCCGACGACTGCTCTGGTGATCGTTTCGCTGTCGATTTATTCCGACGAATGCTCAGATTTCGTCATTTGTTCCAACTCCAGCGAATATTCCGGCGACAACTCCGCCATATTTTTTTTTGAACAATTGACACGATTTTTGACCTCTTGATTGTTGCTTGTGACTAGTAATATAAAATATGAACTATAAATTTGAACAATGGCTCTACAAACACATGTGATCTGTTAATATTCCGNTAAATTTGAACAGTGACTCTACAAACACATGTGACCGTTTAATATTGATTTGTGACCCGTTTATATTGATTTGTGACCTATAAAAAATGACTATGACTTGTGAACTCAAAACTGTGATAATGATATGTGACCTTAACGATGAATTAATTAGCCACAGTTAACTATCAAATTAATTGGTCATACTGATCCGTCACAATTTAATGAGTCACATATTATTTTTCAGTCACAAATCATAAATTTTATACGTCACAATTATTTTACGGTCACAGTTCAAAAATTTTATAGATCACAATTTGTTTATCGGTTACAGAACAAAAAATTTGTAGGTCATAGATTATTTTGAGATCACAAATCATTAATTTTATATGTTACAGATTATTTTATTGGTTACAGATAAAAAAAAAGGTCACAGTTTGTTTATTAGTCACAGATCAAAAATTTTGTAGATCACAGATTATTTCAAGATCACAAATCAATAATTTTATTGATCACAGAACAAAAAATTACAGTATACGGACCGCCACCATAGATCCACCACCACTGCCCAAAAAATACCACCACATATCCACCACCTCCACAACCACACATCACCAGATCTAAACCACAACCCAAGACCGCACAACAACCACCATCAATCACCTGTAACACCGCTGTACCGCACCGAAAATGCAAAATTCGCCACTGCTAGCCACCACAAACGGCCCAAATCACCACCACCACCACAAACAAACGCTGACCACCACACCATTATCTGCACCGCACCACCGCCACCGCCACCACTACCGCTACCTAGATCTACTGATCGGCCAAATCGCCCACAGCAATCATCAAACCACCACCATTCAACCGCACCTCCACATCTACAGCAGTCATTCAAATCGTGACCACCGCACAGAAATAATCGCCGTCGCTGCATGCACGTACGAACACACATATACACACCGCATCACAGTGGAACCTCATTCCACACCTCCACCACTACCACACCGCTCAAACAAAAAAAAATACAGATTTGCACCTCCACCGCCGTCGCACCAACGCGCACACACAATAGCACGATCGTCGTCGCACACACACCCATAGCACCGCACCCGCACCCATTGCAACACAACCATCGCACAACCTCCACCGCACCGAAGACCTCCACCACACCACTCAAAAATAATAAAAAAAGAAATGACGGAGATGGTTGGATCTGTGTTACAGCATCACAGAAGAGAGAAGACATCGCCATCGATAGATATGTGAGGTGTTACGAGCGCCGTCGTCGTCGGTGAGGAAGAGGAGAGAAGACAAACGAAAATGAGAGAGAGAGAGAGCGAGAGATTGAGAGGAGAGGAGAGCATTAGGGTTTGGGAAATGAAATTTGTATAATTAATATTTAAAATATAATCTGTATATATAATTATAATGTATCTAATTAAAAATATCTGATTTTTGAAAATTAAATTTCAAATCTGATTTTAGAATATG
>CAIGRB010056083.1:2496-30376 GCA_903798255.1 Fraxinus quadrangulata
TATATATATATATCAAATAGGTTAAATATAGGCCTTAATTAAAATTTTCAATACAAATTTATTGTGGCCCATTTAATTTCAACCAATTTAATATATTATTTCTCTCCAAGTAATTCATCTTTGAATTTTATCATTTTTCGCCACTTTTGCATTCTTTTCTCCAATTCTTCATTAAACATAACATTTAACCTACAAAACACAATTTAATATTAATTAAGTAGAATTTAATTAAAATAATAATAAAATATCATGATTTAAGGCAACAAATAAGTGTATAAAATACACTTATCAATATGCAAGCATAATAATTTTATGTATTATTCAAATATTATTGCTAGAGAACATAGTTATTAATACGAATAAGAAAAGTTCTATTAATACGAACATAAGAGATTCACCACATTTAATGTTTGTAAACACAAAAATACATAGAGAAATATTGACAGAAAATCAAATAGACAATATATGAATATGAAAATTCATTAATTAATTTGCATATAATTAAAATATTAGAAATGTTCTCCTGCCTACAGTAAGAAATCTTATTTTGGTTCTCTCCAAATGTGAGAATCGTAAGTAAAGTTCTCCTGCCATATCAGCAAGTGTTTAGCCTTATCCTGCCCATTGTGGTCAGGAGAACAATTTCGATGAAAATATATACATAGTTGGCACTTTTATAAGATTTTCAACTAAACAAAAATGACAAAAAATTAAAAAAGTAACAAAAGAAGAAGCAAAAGGCATATAGAAGAAAACAAACCAGTCATCACCACTGATGAAAAAACTCCAAGAAAATTAATGGCAGCCATTTTATGAATCGTACCAACATTATTGTTGTTGTTTACGAACTGAAGAAACCTCCTATGCCTCATTTATCCAAATCGACTTTGTTTTGAGCTATTCTACATGATTTAAGCTTGTGTTTGGTTCCTAACTTTTAAAACAAACTTATTTTGAACCACATCTTTCATGGAATCCATAACTTTTATCAAAATTTACTAGAAATCTGATTATTATTAAATTTGAACAGGCTAAATGTTCCATCTATATTTTGAAGCCTCGTAAACATTCAATATCTCACTGCAGTGTCATTTTCCTGGGACTGGGAGCGTTTTCAAAGTCAAAATTCCTCTTAGTGCAGCTGCAACACCTCCCAGAGTAAAGGCTGGTAAGTTGCTACCTCCAAATAGTGAATCCATTGATCCATTTATTAGGGCCAGTAACATCTGTTCAACATTATCTCTACTCAATCATATGCTTCCATATAAAACTTCTGCTCAAAACATTTAGCAAACTAATATTAAAAGAGAATAACTAGAATCAAGACATGATGGCATTAATCATAATCCTCCAGTACAAAGATTCTGAAGAGAACAGACCAAAACTTTAAAAAGGAATGATGATTATTAGGAAAACTATAAGAGCATTCTGTACACATACTAAGTAAAACTAAAGCCTAATTGGCACTCTTTCCAAGCAATCAAAATTCTCCCCAGCCCAACTCAACTTCATTTCTCAAAATTCACAAGCAAAACAGTATACACAGACAATTCCTCATCTTCAACATACCCCAGCTGTGATTTTTTATCCCGGTTCAAGGACGGGTGAAGAACGCAAGCTCTTCGGGTAATGGATAATGGACCATTTTCTTTGATCTTTAAATTGTATCCACTCGATCCATGACGTCCAGCGCTTTGATCCAGTTAATGTCAGAGCCAATGATGGGAACAGAAGATGGCCTTCTAATAGGAAAAGGATCTTTCTTGGTTGCACTTGTTGGGGAATGACTACTACTTTTACTCAACCTGTGGTGCTTGCACAACCTCATTTTTGAAGTATCGAATTCCTGACTCTTACTTATTCCGGGTGTCAGTTTCCTTTTGCTTACATCTTGGAGCATCTCGTGGTCTTCGACTGTCAAAGCAGCAGAAGATGGCGAGCTCGGCTTGTGTGTTGACAACTGAATTGTCTTCTGGTTAGGGAAGCGAATTGGGGATTTTACTGGAGATCTAAATCCAACATTTGCAGTCCTAGATTGGCTGATAAGATGATGGAGCAACACCGCCAAATCAAGAATGTAAGCTTCTGTTTTCTCCTTATCTGCGTGATGGAGTGTTTCTATCTTAAGTAAATCAGGCAGGCCAGCAGGTTTTCGGCTCAACTCAGACCTGTGTGTAACCAGGTATTAAAATAAAACAATTACAAAAAGAAAAATCATATCGGCGAAGAACAAGCACCAAAAGAATCAAACTCACCCCATATTTGCCCATTCTCCAACCCAACCGAAACCATGGTGGGCCCTGTTTTTGAGTCATGCCACATTGTCAACATGTATGGGTAAATGTTCATAGAGAGAGTTAACGGAATAAAAATAAAAATCATGAAAGTGCAAAGGGGTAAATAATAATATTGTTATTAAAAACAATCTAGGCGTATCAAGAGTAGTTTACAGGGGGAGTCACTTTACTTCGTTGTGTTGGTGGCCATCGGGACAAGCCACTGAAGAGTTTTCTCCATTTCCCCTTTGATTTGTGGAACAGTCATCTACATAGATACATTAAGCAAAAATATTTTATTAAATAAACAGGAGTCAGGTCATAATCAACGAAATGGCAAGAATTCAAGAAAAAATTGATAACACAACAGAGTATGGTTGTAAGTCTCTACCGATGAAATGGTTTAGAAAAGAAGTACCTCTTCCTTGAGCTGAAAAGATTGTAATTTGCTGCGCAGAGCTGACTTTATACCTGGTGGCAGTCCATGGTATAAAGCATCTCTCGTACTTGGTGGCACAGAACTTGACCGGGTTACCTGATTACCGAGAAACATAGTAAATCAGAACCAAAAAAAAAAAGCGAGCTCCCTAACTTCGGTGCAAGTTATCTCATACTTATATGGGGTACCATTTTACACTCTCAAAAGGATTGAGCAACAGAATTGAGAAAATGTACAAACATCAAATCAAAAGAAAATAAAATTCATGGCATCAAGCAAGTAAAACAAAAGAAAGAGAAAGCACAAACGAGAACTGAAATTCACTGGTAAAATTGAAACAAGAATAAGGACGACAAACTCACCAGCGTATCTATTTGGGTAACAATAGTTGCATAGTGAAGTGCAAGGCCAGCAGATCCCAACTTCTGCTGGTGGTTTTTTACTGGCTTATCTCCATCTGCAATAGCACAACGAACAAACAAAATACACATCTTTTATTAAATAATTGAACCAGGAATTACTGGACCATTTGAACACTGAACTGCATGTAGTTATATTTTAAAAGCATGAAAAAGAAATAAAAATATGAACCCATTTTACACCATCTGAATAAATATTACATAATTCCGTATCCCTTTTTTGGTTATATGATGAACAAGGGAGTAGAATATTAAGAGAAAAAGAAGAACACTAAAAGAGGAGAAGATATAATAAAAAGAACTCAAAATGGACAAGCACACACTGAAAAGGAAAAAAAAAGTGTCAAAAGGACATAAAAAGACCAGCATAACTGTTTAAACTATACCGAAAATTTTCGATGCATTACCAGAGCTACCAAATGCCGTATGGATCTCCAAATTTAGAAAATGGACGATGTCTACAAACTTCTCCATTACCTTAACATAAATGAAACATACATACATAAATTAGTTCGGTTGCAGAATAAAGATTTATAGTGACAACAAACAAGAAACTACAGAACATAACCTTGTCCCCGGTTGAATGTAAAAATTAAAAGTCACCATTCAAATACAGAAAGCCTAGTCTACACTTGGCACCCACATAAAAACAGGAATATTCACTACCTCTTCCAAAATCCTGGACCAGAGGGATTTCTTTTTCAGACTCTCCACATGTTTCTTTTGATTCTTCAGTTCTGCCCGCAATATTGCAAGGCTGTCACCTTCACGGCAGCAAAGATAGAACAATTAAAAATAGAGAAACAAAGAAGAATAACATAAATAAACAACTTGGAAGTTAATAATTATACCAGCTATCATAAATTGATGCATACAAAAGGAAAAAAATGTAGTAGACCTTATCAAAGTTTTATACTCATACAGATAAGCCAAAGAAAGAAATAAAAGTTTCACCAAATGATATAGACGAAGAGATTATTAGTACTAGTATCAAAAAAATAAGAGAAGCCATCAAAAATATATTATTGCCCTTGTTTGAGCCCATTTTATGTTAAAATGAATTTTGTAATAATGATTTTTTTTGGAAAATGAGTGGTTAAAAAGTAAGAAAAAGTTTTCGATTTTTGTGCAAATTATTTTACTGATAGAATGTGGTTGAAAATAGTATGGAAAAAATGAGTTATTGAATAACGGGGCTCAACAGGGGCATTATATCGTCTGTGGTAGACCATCTGCCGTGAGTTAGTGAGGGACAAATACCTAAACAAATTTTACCTTGAGGATATAAAAATAATGTATTCTCTCATTTCAAAAGTAGAACCGGCTACTTTTGACTTTCAAGTGTTAAAAGAGAGTTGTCATCCTTTCCACACGTCTGCTAGTACAATAATTCTAGTAATTGATCTCTGAAAATTTCATAAACAGAAGTACCAATACTCCCTAAAAGATGTAGAGCTTAATTGATTTCATGGATTCGCAGGGCCATATGCTTGATAAGCACAAGCCAGATGAGCGGATTACACACAATTCAATTTATATTGAACATAGCCCAAATTTTCAACATCTTTTTTCTGGTGGGGGGGGCGGGAAACAAACTTTATTGATGGAAGATAAGGCATAAAAGACAGGTGGAAGAACAAATTATTCAACAAAAAAAAAAAAGTTTCACTAGGAAAAGTTTCAATGCAAGAATAAATGGGACTCACATTCCCGCTCTTCCCACATATTGAACATGCATTAGAAGGTAATCTTCTTCAGGGCCAAAGGCCAGTATAAGCCATTACCTTTAAGGAAATCATGACCTTCCAAATGAAGGTTTTTAACAGAGAAGTTCATGAAATTCAGTATTTTTGTGCATAGGAAAAATATGTTCCGCATATTAATGAATCAAAGTTTCAGGAGTTCAAGCCAACAATCACAATTCAAAAGCAGATGAAGGGCAAAAAGGAAAAGCAGAAAAAAATGTTTTTAGTCTTGGGAGTTAGGGCTCTCAATTATCTTTTCAAAAATGTGCAAACTCCAAGAAATAGGGGATCCTTCATCCCTAAAAATGGATGCAGAATTAAAGGTGAGATAATTGGGAATAAATAATTGAACAGGGAATGTCCCCAGTATACTGAACCTATATAAAATTGCAGGAAAAGTATGACCAAGGTCCCCAAGTTCCACAAAATTGAAAGGTTGGAGACTCAAATGCGAAAAATTAAAAATAAAAATCAGAAGGGGACCAAGGTCTGCATTTCGCTAAGGTGGGGACCTCAGGTGTAACTTTCCCCAAAGTTTCTGTCAGGTCCAGCAGAAAACTAAACTATGATAACCATTCCAAGGGCAGCTCTAACTTCTAAACCTAAAAACAAAAACTTTGCCTTGTTTTTCACCTGTTCAGCAGTAGTATAGAAATAATTTGTTTAATCTCACAAACATCGCTGTTAGTCACAAATTATTCATAGAAGAATAAGATGTTGAAAATAAAAACATTAAGATAACAAAAATATTACCAGTTCAGGTAAACGAAAATAATTACCTTTCTGTGCAGTATTCGAGTTATCCTCTTCTTGAGCCTTATGGCGATAGTCTTGTTCGAATCTGTCTAGTGCATGCATTTCATGGTACAGTTCCTGCAATATAAACATATTAGATATCTCCTCTTCATCAAAGCTCAATAATATAGCAGTAATGTAAAGTTCAGTTCTATATGTAAAACACTGTGGCAGTTTCAAAACAGAAAACCATAATGGATTGATGGTTTTCTGGATTTTATCCGCAAATAACAAAAGCACACAATTCCATGTAACAAAAAACTGAAACTCGACAAATAGTTTATACAAAGGTATGAATATTCTGGGTCTTGGATTTCTCAAACAAACAGGAAAAGAAAAAGAAAAAAAAAAACATCATTAATTTTTNAAGAAATAGAGTTTTGAATAGTATTTTTTGGTGAATGTGTGGTTGAAAAGTAAAGTAATTTTATTGGTTTGTGTGTAGAATATTTTATTGAGTGAATATGTGGTGGAGATTGTTTACTGTAGCAAACAATGTTTGATAAAATGGATGACAAACAGGTAAAGTCAAGAGACAGCCAATTCATGTGTTCTCAAATCTTCACCTTCTAACATTTTCTTTTCAACACTCCCTATCAATTCGGTATTATACAGGAACCTCAATATAGATGACCAAAAATCAAAATACAGAGAGAAAAAAAATCTTGCAATATTAACCTTAATCAACAACTCAATAAGTTAAAAAGGTAGAAAAATGAACTACCAATAATGAGAACACTTACAGCAGTGTACTGAACAAAAGTCAACAATTGCTGTATCACCGTTTCAGCTTCTTCTTTCAATTGTTTATGAGGTGTGAAATCAAATTCCAACCTAAAATCACAATAGAGAACTAAAAATGAAATGAAAAGCTTATTTCATGTATTAACAAGTACATAGAGTGCTAGCAGATAAGGAAAATACACACACACACACTAGCAATTACTTCTCAAAATAACGATCCAAGTGGTGCCACTGAGGATCTTTGCAACGATTTCCAAAGCGGACAACTTCTCCCGAAAAGACTTTCAATTCGTCCCTGATACATTCATAAACAAAATAAGCCTCAACTCATCACTACATATACCATGCAGATATCATATGAGCATATATTTCATAATAGATTTAACTGTTTCTACAGCTACACCTCTTGTCAGCTGCTGCAATTCGCTGGAGTTCATCCATGTCTTTTGATATTAAGCTTTGCACGCCTTCAGAAGGGAGCACCACCTCTTTTAAATGTCTAATGTTCTCCTTTGACAGGGAGTGTATCAAATTGGCACCTTTGACAATTGTATTTGCAACTTCAAATGCCAAAATCGAGATTTTAATCCCTTTTGTAGCCATCCCAGATGCAAATCCACCACTGAGGTTCAAATTAGTCATGCTACTACCAAGTGTATCCAACACATCCACTGCTTTCCCTATCCCAGCTGTACCCGCTCTGCCCAAGAGCGAACTCACTTCAGACACCTGGGACAAAATATCAGATTATGTGTAATTTCCCTTTAGCAGTAGTAGAAATGTCATTGAAAGTCATTAAGTGCCAAATGTCATTCAAGAATAATGAGTACAGTGTAAATTATGCACAATTTTAGCTATGAAACACATTTTAATACATTTCATCATCCTATTATATAAATTATGCATTTTCAAATTTTGTTTAAATAACCCATTCTTCAGCTGATACTTCTTAAAATTATTTAGATCATGATTCAGTAAAAGCAGGGATAAATTTCCTAATTGGCAAAAGTCAAGGTCTAATCAAGCCAGAAATAAGTCATGTTCAACTAGCTTGGTGCTTTTCTATAGACCTTAATTATAAAATTACAGAATTGAGATCAATCCAATTTTGGTGGTTCAACAAACTACTTAATATACTCAAACTCGGATTGTTGAACTAGTAACCAATCTTGAGAATGCTTTCGGCAAGATGATCTAGGGTTTACTTCAGGTAGATTTAATCCTTTCTCAGCCTCAACAAGAAGATAATTATCATTACCAAATGATCCCACATAACAAAAATTCCTGGATACACCTAGTGGAATAGATTTTTAACTTCTGTAATTATATATCAACAGCATCTTATAAGGCCCTTCAAGAACAACCAGTTCCTGGAGCCTCCTAGTAAGTCAACCTTTCCAGATATTTGCCAATACCAAAGGCATTAGCAGTCCTATAAATCTATAACTTAAAAAAGATAATTTTTATTTGAACTAATCCATAATTAAAGTTCCAGATTTTTGCCTTCAATAAATTTTTCAGCGACTATGACCATCTAATGTTAAATTCTAAGGTCCTCTCTTCTTAATTTCCAAGCAGTTTTTCTTTCAACTTTCATTGAAATATTTTGGATAAGGGAATATAACTATATTTATTGATACTTAAAAAGGCAACTAAGAAACGGCACGTGACAAAAAAAGAAAGTGTGAATGCTAAGATGAATTGTAAAGGGGGGGAAAAAGAATAAATGAATGGGAAAGGATCAAAATCATTAAATGGTAGCACATATAGAAGACAAATTGGGAGGAATTTATTGATATGATCTAGTCATATTCTCAGAAAGCTAATGGATGGAATAGTTTGGGTGAGTGGTGTGATTATTAGTAATAGTTGATTAGTTCTTCTTCGTCTAGGAGTACCATTGATATAACCACACAAGCAAACAAACTATTGCTCCCATTCGTTTATGATCTAGTCATATTCTCTGAAAGCTAATGGATGGAATAGTTTGGATGAGTGGTGTGATTATTAGTAATAGTTGATTAGTTCTTTTTCGTCTAGGAGTACCATTGATATAACCACACAATCAAACAAACTATTGGTCCCATTCGTTTTTCTTCAAATGTGACTGGACCATTGCAATTACAATATATGACAGTTTGTGACTTCAATTGGATATGCAACATCGCCAAGTGTTATCAATTCAATGGGAATCGATTGAGAGAAGGCCTTTTCCAAAAGGGGAAAATGCTATTATTCCTATGTATATGGTTTTTTGGCGTAATCTCTTTTCCTAGTTTGGAGATTGTCAAAGTCAGTCTTTCGACACAAGGAGCTCCTTATTAAGTACCCAAAATCCCCTCCAGGGTATGGAAATTATGTTACATTCTGTAATAAAGGTAATACTTCTTTGAGTTTAGCTCAGGAGAAGTTGCAATGTGCCCTTCAAAAGTTCCAGCAGACTGAAAACACATTCATATATCCAGCAACCACGATATATATATATATATATATATATATAGAAGGGGAGATCGTTTCCCCCCTATAACTATCAATTTTCTCTAAGTTGAAAAACAACCAACCTGTTTATTGGCACCACATATCATTTTTTTAACAGAACAAAATGTTTTGAATTTTTTCCTTCCCTATCAATTGAATGTCACATGGAGTAGGGTAAGGGTGTTATTGGTGCAGCAGCTTATTCAAACATCAGAATTATCAAAGCACTCGAAGCAACCAATTGCTAGTCCCTCTCAAAGCTTTATTCTCTCTTCGTTGTTGCCAAGGACATCGAGCCATGATGTAAGCAAACCTTGAATTTTCTGAAAAATCTTTCTTTGATGTCAGCTTCTTAATCTTTCACCGGTATGCATTAGATCCAATTTCATTGAGTTTATAACCTAAACAGAAAAGGTAATATTTTTAAACACGTGCATCTTCCCACATCCCAAATCTTTATCATCTTTGTAACCAATTTTATACTACAATTGCTGCTCTACCAGCAGATACAAAAAAATATGAAGACCTAACCAGAAAATCCATATTTCCTTAAAGATACAAAAGGAAATCTAGAGAAAAACAGACCTTGTTGATTAACAATAAAGATAGTAAAGGAAACTCTATTAGAGAACAATGAATGAACTACGTACTTAGCAGCAAACAGAGTAGAGTCTGACTTAAGAAATACAGATACTTTCTGCTGAAATAAGGTCCAATCACCTTCAACTTGCAATTTTTAAGTTACATTGAGCTTCTGTCACAAGTATCCACCATCACAAAGAAATATTAATATGCATCAATACAATTTATTCCTCTAACTCTAGCATCTTAGCATTTCACGATTGCTTCTATTGCATTTTCCTTTCTTTTTCTTTTTTTCCTTTTTCTTTTCAAAATAAGATGTATATAAAATAAAGGATTTGAGAAGTCAAAGAAGGGAGAGAAAGAAAGGCGTTTAATAAATCTCTGTCTTTTGTGCTAAACCAAAGTCACGTTTAGAGTAGGAAGCATATTTATCAGCAAGTTTGATGATCTAGAAATTTTTCCCATACATACTTTCAATTTTTGTGGCCAGTTATTTAAACTTTGTTTCTCATTTGTTATGACCTAGAAATTACTCATCCAAAATGTGAAGGATAACATTGAAGATTTGTGTCAAAATTGTGAAACGTGTAGGCTTGCAATCCTTTCTTGTAACTCCACATAAGCTGATATGTTAGTAAATGCATATGAACCAACAAATTGCAGCAATATCCCAAGGCAAGCTAACGCGCACAAAAAGAAGCAAGTGTTAAAGAAAATCCATAGTGGGCATACCTTTGCAATTGCCACTTGCTTTGACCTTGTAGACCTAGATTTATTCGATAAAGCCCGAGACAAACGAGGGATTCCATCGTTGACATCATCAATGTTTGTGACATCAGAAATAGCACTCAGCTCAGGGAATGAAAACGGTTCCCTCAGTTGCTTATCTGTAGATACCTCAGACGGGGCTTCCACCGAATTGTTATTTTCTCGTACATCCAACTCATGAGACTGATAAACTAATCCAGGACCATAACTGAAGTGCCCATTGACATGTGGAAATGTACCAGCCAATGCACTATCATCAGTGGACCTTCTTGAGCAAAGTCCGCCCATTGCGTCCACGAAGATTACTCTTCTACTTCATGAGCTAATCAACTAAACAATCTTCAAATTCTCGTTAATAAAAGCCACCTTTAATCAGTAAATCGGGATACTGATAATCGAGCATGTTCTTACACCAGACTTCCACCAAAATTACCAGAGTCAATCCACAACTAATCCAGCTGAGTAAACTGAAAAAACAAGATTGAGGAGCAGAGATCACAAATTAGAATTTATTAGTTACTTATGAGCAAAACTACACAGAATAAAAACAAGAAAAAGAATGTCCCCGCAATAATTACAATGTAAGGAATTAGCAAAATAAGTCAAACCAATAGCGTAAATCACTAGCATAAGGGCAGCCCAAAACGACAAAGAATTAAACTCAAGTCACAATCCAATAATAGCAATTGCACAGTGAAAGCACAGCCCAGTAAATAAATTAAGTAAAAATCGAAACTTTTTATTCCACAAATCGAAATCCAAAAACAACATTAAAGAAAATAAAATTATTTATATGTGCTTGTAAACTATATAGAAAAATGATAACTTACCCAGCACCAGAGATTAAGATGATGACTTGGATCTAAGAAATAAAAAGAAAAAATTTTTATGTCTCTTTCAATTCAATGAGAACACAA
Source organism: Fraxinus quadrangulata (assembly GCA_903798255.1). Lineage (NCBI taxonomy): Eukaryota > Viridiplantae > Streptophyta > Magnoliopsida > Lamiales > Oleaceae > Fraxinus > Fraxinus quadrangulata. The sequence continues at coordinate 13,663 of CAIGRB010056083.1, forward strand.
GACAGATGAAGAGAGAGAAAGTGAGATTTTCAATCATATGATGATGATTTGGATGGAAAAAGAACCACGAAGAAACCCAAAAAAAAAAAAGGCAAGCTAGCGTACGTACATGTTTGTGTCTATAGGAGTAGAAATGAACATACGGGGTGGGTGGAGTGGGGTGGACTCATTTCTCAACCCACAGGGATCTCTGAAGCTAATCAAGAACAGTTTTTTCAACCTTCAAAGGGACCATTCACCATAAAAGTAGTCTAGTACTGGTGCTGCTTTGCTGACTCTATCACACCAAACCAAGAACCAGGTTAGAGAGTAGAGAGAGAAACCACCACTTTCTTTCTCTCTCTCAATATATTGTATGTATCTGCCTGGTAAAAAAAACTGAAAAGTATGTGAAAACTCTTTACAGTGTAATTATGGTAACCGTGGAATCAAGAATCTACTCATAGTTATTTTACCGCTTTTAATTTTTTCAACATTAAATTTTCTCCCTTGAAAGTGAGAATTTTGACCCTCAATCGAGCCGGAGAAAACATAGGGGTGAAGACTTGTTGATTTCTAGTGTTTCTGATTTTTGATTGATTTTGACTATGAAAACAACTTTTTTCCATTTTAAGAGAGTTTTTCCCAAATACTACCACGAAGTCAAGTAGTCAACTTCCAAAATTGTAATTAAAGATAAACTTTACAATTTTGGGAAACTTCATAAAACTTATAAATTCTCCTTATATGTTTCTACATTTATTTAATTTGTATACCTTGTCGTAAAAAAAAATCATATTCTTACGATGATTGTTCAATTTATTATCCTGATATAGTAAAAGAGTGCAATTTTGATATAGAAAAAAATTGAAGCCTCGTACATTTGTACAAATAATGTTCGATACTATACACAAAACATACTCTTTTAATTATGTTTCTTATGTGCATATATTTTTTAAATCTTTATCCAATGTTATCCCTCATTCATGTCTAACCTATCAATTAGAATTGGACTCTTTGTGGACATCAATATGGCAGCTCTTATATCCTGAAGCACATCTTGCGATTTACCTCCTCCACAATGCTCTAGGGGAGCGGGACGATGAGGGACCCTCAAGGTTGGGATTCAACCTTTTATATCTAACCTATCAAATTCTAACAATTTGTAAAATTACCAAAATTTCCAAGAAAACCCTCAAAGTATTGGCATGAGAATTATAAGGGCCCCCACAGTAAATAATAAATTCTTTGATTAATCATTAATTCATGCTCAAATCTTTGGAAAGTGATGAGTGGGGCATACTATTGAGAACGATTGACATATTCTCATTGTCCCATCGCGAAATTATGAATCTTTAGACACTTGAAAGATTATTTTTAATCACACCAGCTTCAACGAGGAAATTAAATCAGTACGTTCGACTCGACTAACACAAACCTTCCACTTTCTGTTAAAGCAAAAATGGGAAAAAGAAATTAATTTTCTCAACTTATTTTCCTTCTCTTTTTTTTTCGCTTTCTTTTCTCTTCCGCGAAGTCGTATCAACAAGGCAACTTCCATTAAGCCGTGTCAATAGGGAAACTGAAAATGATTGAAGAAATTTAACCAAATATTTCAAACTTCAGAATATCTTTGCTTTCTTATTATCATTTCATCACCTTTTCATGTTTGGCTACGCTTAGTTAGTAAACTTATAAGTACAAAGTAAATTTGGAAAAAACTAACTTTTTTCAATTTATCAAAATAATTAGAAACAAAAATTTACTTAAAAGTATGTTCAAAAGCAAGCTTCCCAGAGCTTATAAGTAGCTGATTCTTGTGCTGATTTTTCGTCTTATTTCGGCATTAAACATGCACTCACTGTCAAAAGATGCCCAGAAAAGCTACTTACAAGCTTAGCAAAAGCATGCATTCAAGTTTCTTGAATTCAAACATAATGTTAATGCAAACAAATCAAAAGCAGTAATAGTTGACTACAAGTTCTATGCTGATGTTAGTTTCTTATGCATTGTACTGAAGGAAATTCATCACCAGTTGAATAACATTAATGACCAGAGCATCTGAGAATTCTACAGCATTGAATGAAATAAGAAAAGGCCGAAGCACTTTTATTGTGTTTACAGCATGTCCAGTAAGGAGGATTGAGTTCGTTATAGTGTCTAATCATGTCTAATATTGTATCAAGCATACACTAGGAGTTCAAGTCAATAATTTGGTTATAGATGAAAATCATACAGCAAAGAGAAACTTGAAGGTAAGGGCGGATGATTTGCTGAATGAAGAAATGGTGGAAAAATTCATTACGAACTATGGTAGCTTCTGTCCGATATGAGGTCTTCGAGTTCATCGACAATGGCATCATAGATGAAGAGATATTGCTCCTGAAACAGTTAGCAGTACAGTCAGCAAAACTTGGGAAAAGGGTTTCAACTAGACTTGTATTTAAATGTCAATAACAATCTCTGTTTTTCTTTACTAAATCGCAAATATGGTGAAGCATTAAATCGGGAACGAAACATACCAACATCTGAACCATTCCAATACGTTGTGACCTAAAAGAGGTTATGGTATTAACAAGATCCAAAGCAGACATATCTCCGACAAGAACTCTTTGGATGGTATTGTGGATTGCACAGTATGTACCAGTTCTACCTATACCTGCACTGTTAAAGAAGATAAACTTCCAGCGTCATTTCGATCATTTTTTTATGTCACTCTTAACTTGTGTGACAATAAAAGGCAAACCTGCAGTGAACAACAATTGGTCCAAGGCTGGGTGGCACACCATATACCCTTTTCAAAATTTCACGAACAGCAACGGTGTCCTTTGGAACTCCATGGTCAGGCCATTCTGGATACTGAATGTGAAGAACAGATAATGGTGGCTCCTCGGACTGCAGCAACACGGGATGACTTTAGTTTGGTAACAACTAATCACAAAGATTAAACAAATTGTTGATAGGAAAACAAGGTCATCATATCACCAGGTGAGCATGCCTAATAAATCAAGGTCTTGATACAAAAAGTTTGCACCGATGCTTTATTTATTATGGGAAGATAGAAAGAAAATAAATGAAGAGAACAAATATAAGATGAAATATAATGTAGCAAGAATAAGTTGTTGAAGAAAACAGAAAATGAAAGGAAAGTCTCAAGTTCTCAGTAGTATATAACAATAATGTTGACAAGCATTTACATGAAAAGACAAAGTAGACGTCAATCAGAATTTTAGGATAAACAGAATTAGAAGTCCTTCAAATACATGCGTAATTGCTTGGAACGAGTATAAATTTGGTTAATTGCGTAATGGCTAATAGGGTATTTTGCACTCAAAATAATGCACTGTATCAGTTCATGAAGGTCCTTTTAGAAACATTTACGTTTGTAGATCATGTCACTTGCATGATAATCACCTTACCTCTTTGTAATTGACCTCCAAACAGCGCAACACTAATGAAGTATCCGTCGTTTGTATCCACTTGGTGACTATGCATATGTTGCCGAACTCTCTTGGTCCATCCTCAGCTTGGAAATAATCTCCACACTTCACTGTCTGCATATTGTTTATTATAAGTATGAACATCATAAGAAAATTTGAAAAGAAAAAAAAAATATCATAAAAAATTAACAGAAATACATTGATAACATGAAAAAAGGTTTACTTGCTCTCTACATGACTAGATACAGAGGAAGCCACCAAGAAAGTAATTGTTCTCAAGAGAATGGACTGCTTTTGATCTTATGCCAATGAATATCAAAATTGTGTACCTTGTAATTGTCGACCAACCTGGTAAGCATAACAATGACGGGACAGCGATACTGTATTATCATTTCCCAGAAGTCCTCAAAAGTGTGTGGCAGTGGACCTTGAGTTGCAATAAACCGAGAAACATTTTCTGAAGTCTGCGATCAAAACAATCAGTTTAGAAATAGTAAAAAATTTAAATAAATAGAATCAAACTTTTTCTGTACGAGTCTGCTTTAAATTGGAATGTTCAAATCAAATAAAGGATTCAGATAACCACCGTGACAAAGCTTGCATTTATATAACCCCTAGCTGATGGTCTGTAATCTTTACACTGCTTCAAAATAACCCTGTTATTATCATCTGAGAACAATGAAAGTCAAGAGAATTATTCCTGAAAGATAAACATACAACTTAAAAGATATTTGATAAATATAAATATGTTGCTGGATTGGCATACATGGCATGATATTAGTGTAACGGTTCTTGCTATAATTTACACTGTCGAGAGCTACTGTACATCTATTCCTCATGTCCAAAGATTTCGTCCTATTCGCCTGCAACAAAAAATAAATAAAAAAATGTTCCACATAGCTTATACTTAAGTGAAGTACTTCTATTTAGCAACATCATAAATAGTATTGGTCATGTCAACTTACCTTCACAGGAAGAACATGTAAAAAAAGGACAGAGCGCTATTTCATTACAAATGCAACACAGATGCAGTACACTAATAATTTCTTGCAATATTAGAGAGAATTCTGCTTAATTTGCCCAAGTAATGGTATAATCATGGTTAGCTTCTAGGGAACTTAAATTGCGAAGTGAAAATACATCATTCAGTAACAAGAATGGACTGAGGAGGAACACAGTAAAACTGCACATCTTATCTTAGGTGTATGTGGACATTCATGCAGACATCAAACATATCGCATTTCAGTCCCATATATCACACTCTAGGTCATTGTCACCATTAATTCCTCAACGTCCATAAAAATGCAAAATACGTCTATGAGATATTACTAATTCTGCTCTTCTTACAGATTAATCGTACTAACTCTCACTATATTTTCCACAGCTGGTCCCAAGCCCAGCCAAAGGAGGAGGATTGCAGTTAGTTAACACACAATTAAAACTCTATCAAATATGTCGTTTGACTTTATCGTTCCATTGAATCTGGAAGAATTAATCTCGCCCTCCAAAATTCAATGGGATCGACTAGATATAGACATGCCTTGAATATCCATCAAGTCAAAACAAAAGGTGAGCTTGGCATAATCTACTAATATTAGAGAATAATTAAAGTGGAAGCTATGCTGTTAGCTTTTTATTACAGTTGGCAAACTTCTGCGATTCGGATATATCATGGCAGCCTTAGTAACCAAAAGGACATTGAACCTAATTTCAGGGGGCAGTATTGAATATTTCACTTTGTATTGGAGAAATCCGCAAAATCTACTAAAATGAATCTAATAAACCGCTCCCGCTCTGGTTTGTGCTCTGTTATTTCCTAAAACTACTTTTTGAAAAATCAAATTTCTTAGTTCGTCAGGGCATGATTAAATATTTCCCCAAAACTTCAGATCTCTTATAATTTTGTTCATTTTTCTCAAGTAAATATGAATCTTTTCTTATTGAGACATAAAACACAAGAAATTCACAAAAAAATGGATTCTTCCTCATTTTGTAAAGCCATGAGCAAAATTTCACCGGAACTTCAAATCTCTTATATCATCTCCAATAGACTCTCTATTTTAAAGAGTCAATGCTTAAAAAAGCTCAAGAGACTCTTTATTTTAAAATTTTAAAATAAAGAGTGGGTTTGACTCTCCAAATTAACTCACTATCCATTATTAATTAACAATAATTGCATTTAATAAATATCTACAATTTAAATTATTCAAATCGCATTTGAATTGATTTGCCACTAACATATAAAAAAATTATATTAAATAAGAGATAAAGAGAAATCAATAAATATTCATTGGAAAAAACAAAATAAAGAGCCATATAAAGAGCATTGTCTAGGTGCAAAAAAAAAAAATTACTCTCTAAATTTAAAGATACTCTCTATTATACATAAGATGCTCGAGTCTCTTGGAGATACCCTTATAATTTGGTTTGCCTTTCAAAAAAAATGAATCTTTCTTAACAAAAGAAATTCACAAAAAATGGATTCTTCCTCATTTTGTAAATCCATGAGCAAAATTTGGACTTCAAATCTCTTAAGACCATTTTGACTCTCTAAACACAAAATACTCTTTATTTTAAAAAGTCAATGCTTAAAAAAAGCTCCAAGAAGAGTGACTTTGGCTCTCCAAATTAAATCACTATCTATTCTTAATTAACAATGACTGCATTTAATAAATACTTTACAATTTAAATTATTCAAATCATATTTGAATTGACTGGTCAATAACATTAAAAAAAATGTTAAATAAGAGATAAAGAGAAATCAATAAACATTCATTGAAAAAATAAAATAAAGAGCCAAAATAGATAACAATGTCTCGGTGCATAAAATATTACTCTCTAAATTTAAAGTTATACTCTATTACACATAAGCTGCGGGAGTCTCTTAAAGATGCAGTTATAATTTGGTTCGCTTTTCAACAAAAAAATGAATCTTTCTTAATTGCTTGGCCATAAAACACACGAAACCCAAAAAGAGGGAAAGAAAAGAACAAAATACTCGTCAACTTAAAAACTATTCAATCCCCTGCCTTTTCTCATCATTTTCCTAATACTTAAAAATAGATTTGCTAAGTTTGACATCATGGATGACATTTGACGTGACAACACTTTGGGCCATTCATTTTAACAACACTTACGCCCTGTTTGATAGGGCAAGTTTTCTATAGAAGATGGAAATTTTTTTGCCATTTTTCACTTTTTAGAGTGTTTGATAGGAAACATTTTTCAGGTAATTGGTTTTCAACCTTTTCTTGATTTGCCACATTTTCTTGCTTTTTGAGGTAAATCAATTCCCACCACTTTTTTAGGCAGCTTTTTTTTTTTTTTTTTTTTTTTTACAATGAAAACAAATTATATCCCAAATTGTAACAAATTATATCCAATTTCCATAAAAAATAAAGCCAAACGAAATCAAAATTTTCAATATTTTTCAGGTGAAAAATTATACAAATCAAACACAATTAATTGACAATTCTCAATAAAAACAAGTTCTAGACAATTCAATTCCATATAATTCATTTTCTTTCCATCCAAAATTCATTCTTGCAATCAAACTTCATCCAGCAATGTATAACTAGCATAATTCACTTAAAAATACCCATTAAAGTTCCAAAATGAAACTTTAGTTCTTATAGATGATTATTCTCTATATATATACTTTTGCTTTAAACTCAACAAACTTACTACCTCAATAAAAAATTTCAATGACAGATATGTGCGTGTATGGACATGTACCTCCAAGGTTAGGAACTCCTGGCGGATGGTTTGAGGAGACTCGAACCTTTTCGCTTTAAAGAACTTGAGAGCTTCAGAGCAATTGCGGAGCTGATCGGCTGTGAGGGCAAGTCTCGGAGGCTTCGAATCTGCAGAGAAATCGAGAGTGGCCACCGGAGACGATGAAATGGCGGTGGAAATAGGTTTTCCGGTGGCAGCCATTGCCGATCTGCGGCCGCGCAAACGATTCGAGGCGACGTTACCCGTGGCTCTCGATATCGCGAATTTCTCTCTGATTTTTCTTTCACTTCTGTTTGCTATTTAGGTTCTGGCTCGTGTTTACTAAAAATGATTAGGGTGTCCACGATTGTTTTACATCAACATAATAGCCGGAGGCGGATATTATCGAGAAAAGAATGTATTTTAAATAGTGATATGATTAAAAATATGTGGTTAAAAATTAAGAAAAAGTTATTGATGTGATGAAAAATATTATTTTATTGAAAATAAGTTTTGAAAAAATATATTTTAGAAGATGTGTACAAAACACGGGCTAGATTAGACTCATGTACAAGTAACATTATTTTAAATCTTATTTGTATTCTCTAAATAAAAAGTATTTTTTAATAAAAAAGTATTATCCCTTATTTGGTAGAGATTAAAATTAGATTTTAAATAAATTTAAATAAAAGTTCATAAAATATGTAATTGAAAAGCTATGAGACCAATAAAATATATGATTAAATTGATCGTTTGATTTTGACGTAAATTAAAATTTGATTTTAATCAATACCAAACAAGAGCTTAGTAACTCACGCGACAATTCCGGTTCGATAATTTATACCACTCCTAACTACATTCCTTCGAGGACAATGAATTCAACTACAATCATCCTAACACAATGCCTCCGACTATGATCATTTCAAGATAACTTGTTCTCTAACTATAAACACGTTGCAAAATCTTTCGGAGTAGAGTTCACTAGTAACATGCAACAGTGAATCTTCGAGACAATTTGATAGTATTATTAGTTGATGAACATTACGAAGCGAACGATACACTTTAGGGGAAAATCTTGGGATTAATGTGGAATTAGGTGAGAGTTTTTGACCAACTAGGTGTCTACTTAGCTTTTTGGCTGGCAATTATGGTAAACAATAATGATTGTAATAATAGTTCAAGGATAGTTGGATTTGAAGCAAAATCTTAAATAAAATTACTTGTCTTGGAATCCCACTTATATACAAATGAAACATGACATCTTTGCTTCATGTATAAGCCTAAAAAGTGTTCTTTAAGCTGAGATCGTTCCGCTTCTCTTACACTTCAAGAATTTCCAAGAAATCAACAAGAATAAAAATGGGAAACTGAAGAATTTAAATCTTTATATCATATTTGATGCACCTCGATTAGTTTATACTATTAAAATATTGACATGCTTGCATGTACTAGATGAGTTCTTGTCATAGTAAAACATGCACGTGTACTATGCATCATTTATATCCACATTGGCATGTTGAGGGTCTAGTATATGTCGCGAGTCATCAAGCACAACACTTTCTTTTAACGTTTACTTATTTTGGAAATAAAATAAGAATCCTTGGACAAAATTGGCTCTATAGCAGGGAGAAAGACTCACAACTGAACCGTACAAGACTCTTAACGTGCCCAAGGTTGGTCGGAGAGATTCACACAATTAATTTGTTCTTTCAAGTGAGATTAGCACAAGTAACCCAAAGAACAGAGCTAATGTTGGCAAAAATAGGGGACATGTATGGATAAACCAAAACTAGCTTTAATAACCAAAACTTGGATCATGCATCAGAATTTCCCACATAAATACCATTTTTTCTCTTCATAAGTACTTCCAGAGTAGCCAATGTTAAGGCCTTAATATATTCAGCTTCCCCGTCAGTGCAATGCATATATACTATATACAGAATTGAGATAGCACAGGCATCTTGAGCCGACAGAAGTCCAAACCACAAACTCCTGAACCTGATGTTGGGCAAGAAGGCTAAGCATCTATAAATTTAGATAGTAAAATTTTATAAGTACTCCAACGTAATCTTTATCTTTAACACTTAATTTATCACCCCCAAAGTATATTTATTGTTTCTCCTTATATTTTATTTTCACTAGCTTCCATCCAAACCGAATATGTATTTGATCGAAGATTATTCCTGCACTTAATACAATTTGTCTTGTACAGTATAAGATTGTATTACATTTGAACTTCGTATGATATTTTAACAGTAATCTTTCCTAGGGCGTTCAGAAAAAGAAATTTTTTTTTAGTATATAATCTCGAGTTTATAGTGGAGGAATTTGAGTTTTGAGGGAAAGGGATACTTCAGAAGACACCTTACAAGTTTCTTTCCTCAATGCTTAATGGCAGAGCCAACGTTTGGAAATATTAGAATGATCAATCTTATCGAAAAAGGAACGAATAAAGTTTGATAATTAATTTAGTCTCCCTCAAGTAATTACAGTATTTAAACTAGACTTGAAATATCAGGTATTTCCCTTGCCTTTCGAAATTCAATGATGGAGTTTACAACGGGTTATCTAGTATAAATGTAGTGTCTATTGCTAAGGTTTAGTAAATAACTATCAGGTTTAACTTATGTTTTAAAATTACCATTGGAGTTAAGGAGAGCTCAACTTAGAAAAAATCAAAGAAGATGCAAGATAGGAAGGAATGAGCTCTAAAGTCTATTTGATAAATCATTTAAGAGGAGGCATTTTTTTAGGTAAGGGAGGATTTGATGAGTGCTCAATAGCCTTATCTAATCAGTACCTAGTTAGCTATTAGTTGAATTTCGTGGAAATTATTTTAAAGAGGTAAGATTGTTACACCCCATTCTACAAGTCAAAGTCAAATGTTTGATTAGTCAAAGTCAAGGTCAAATAGGGACTTAATTAGAATAAATTATTTCCTTGGGGTTAATTTTACAATTGATGATATTTGAGGGTTTAAAATGGAGTTTCCTTTGCAATTATGGGTTGGTGCCCCACTAATTTAGTAATTGGAAACCCATTTATCATTTTCCACACACATACACGCAGAGACATAACCGGCAGAGAGAAGAATCGAGAGAGAGAGACCGAGAGAAATGAAGGGAAAAAGAAGAAGAAAAAGAAGGAAAAAAAAACAGAGAAAGACAAGGAGGTAGTGCAGAGGTCGAGACAACCTACCAACCAAACTAATCGCTCCGTAAATAGTTTGTAGTACTAATTATTGATAGCTTGACGAGCATGATAATTTCAGAGTTATAGCCACACGATATGATGTATTTTGGTAGAGCACAAAATATTTATTTTGTGNGTGGATCTAGCATCTAGTCAGCATCTACAATTGGCGCACGTCACGTTTCAGGTCCACTGAGGTGATTCGGGACGGGTCGTGTCATTATCATATTATTTTTTCGATTGAAATATTTTGAATGCATTTAATTATAGAGAATGTATTAATTTGAATAGTCTTTTGAAACATAATTTTAAAGGTCGACTCTTGAAGATGCTCTAACTCAGGTAAACAAGTTGTTCTTCCCTTTTTGACGAAATGATTTCTACCGTGGAATTCTGAAATTGCTAAACTTCGCAGTTTGAGCATTTTGCACAATATCTTTCTCAAGTATTGGTAGAAACTAAACTGAATATAATTGACAGGTCGGCCGGGTCCTACTGAATTCAACACGTTCTTATCAATAACTACAAAATTAGCAGTTAAGAAAAATAAAGGTCTTAATGAAGCTCGACTCTTTCACCATTTGATGCTTGCGATCCCCTTATCACTGGTAGTAGTACATGGCGCAGACCAATATTGAGTAGAATGAAAGATATGGCTAAATTGGAATCAAGAGAAGTTAATAGAACTTTGACGAATTACGAAATGAACTTGAACGAAAGGTATCATGAATTAGATGTTGGTGCAAGGACTACTAGAACAACACACTTATACTCGATGAATATCATCTAGAACTCGTTGATCATTCTAACGAGCACGACATTAATTTATTCAATCGAGAATTCAACTTGTAGTTAACACAAAACAACCAATTATCACACTACAGATCAATGAACATCAGTTCTATTCAAATGTGCACAATTGTCTCTGAATGAAATTAATAAAGATACAAAAAATTATCAACAAAAAACAGACAAAATAAATCCCAGAAATTACAATGGTTCCAAAATCAAACATATGTATTTGATCGAAGACTATTCCTGCACTTAATACAATTTGTCTTGTACAGTATAAGATTGTAGTACGTTTGAACTTCGTATGATATTTTAACAGTAATCTTTCCTAGGGCGTTCAGAAAAAGAAATTTTTTTTAGTATATAATCTCAAGTTTATAGTGGAGGAATTTGAGTTTTGAGGGAAAGGGATACTTCAGAAGACACCTCACAAGTTTCTTTCCTCAATGCTTAATGGCAGAGCCAACGTTTGGAAAAATTAGAATGATCAATCTGATCGAAAAAGGAACGAATAAAGTTTGATAATTGATTTAGTCTCCCTCAAGTAATTACAGTATTTAAACTAGACTTGAAACATCAGGTATTTCCCTTGCCTTTCGAAATTTATTCAGTCCCACAAAGCTTAATTTCGCACTTGAAAGAAATAATTAAAAGAGAAAGTAACATCAAGCGGGTGTATCCCTCTAAGAACAGTATATCACCATCTTTAAAAAAATTTAAAGCGCAAAATGTAAAATATCTCGACCATGCAGAATCTGGAATTTTACTGATGATAAATTCTTCGGTCCATGATTATTGTTAGCTTGTCCTCGTCTCAATCAACTTGGAATATTTTCAGGCTTCATTCTGTTTCTATCATTAACCTTATGAATTCAACATTTTTTCTTCACTTATAACTATTTATTTTTGATGAAATTGTGAGACACCATCTTTTCACTTGCATTGGGGGGGTACTATGAACATCAACTCTTAAAATTATAAGTTGCGCTCTGCATTTCATTGCTCAACAGGTTGCAAGACTAGCATCTTTAGATCAGCCTCAAATATTTTAAACAAGTACATATATGAGTTTCAATATTAAGTTGATCGAGCTGATACGTAGGGTTACAATCAACTAGAAACAAAATATTTTAGGTTAACTATGCAGTCAAACTGTTGAGGAAATTATATATGGAAACATAGGACAAACATCATGGAGAGCACGGTAACGTTTCCATATCGTTGTTAATTAGCTAACATTTATTTACAACTAATTTTGATGACTCGGCTTTAGAACGTCCTTACTTTACCTAGTGCAAAATCTTTAAGTGAAATAAAGCTTGAGACATGAAGCATTGACTGAATAGAGGAACAAGGAATTGTGTCAACCATTTGCAGTGTTGCTATGATAATTTTAGAAAAACAAGTGGTAGTCCTCCCATGACAGCAATATATCATCATCCTGATAAAAATTCAAAGCCTGAAATGTCTCATTTTCCAATCATGCAAAATATGGCATTTGGGTGATGACATATTCATTGGTCCACGATTGTTCTATGTTGCACCGAGTTTGTTGTCAGTGCTACGCTTAAGATTTTAACTTGAAGTTGCCTAGGATGTCCTGAAGGAAGAAGGAGGCGGCACTGAAGCACCAAAAGTCGAGAAGATCGATGCTAATATTACTAGCATGTGTATACACTACTTATCAAATTTAATGATCTATAGGCTCCCAATCTAAAGACCCAAATAATTTGAGAGTTGAAGGGCCTTCAGTATGCAACCCCGATGCTATTTGAAATGAGTTTTTTTTTGTAGGATCAGAATCACTAAATAGATTCGAAATTATTTGACGAGCAGAAGTATATTAAGTTCAACAATTAGTACTATTATAAGGGGAAATGTGATAAAAAAAATAAAATTGTGATTTTGATTTATTTAATCAAGAAATCCAATATTTACACAACTTTAAATTTTCACACTACAGATCAATGAATACCAGTTGAATCAAATGTGCACAATAGTCTCTGAGTGAAATTATTACCCCGTTTGAGCCTCAATATAATTTTAATACATTTTTTAACTATACATTTTTCAATAAAATAATATTACGCGTAAACTTAAAACTTTTTCTTCTTTTTTAATCACACATTCTTAACAAAAAAAAAATTAGTATTCCAAAATTCATAAAAAATTAGTATTCCAAAATACATTTTCTCAAAAAAATAATAATAATAATAATTTATGGATCCCAAACAGGGGCTAAAAGGGATATAGTTTAGCAGTCATGGGCATGATTACCAAGAAAAAATATGAAGATTCATTTATCGTGGTGGAAATGGGACCAACAAGCTGGAACTAATCCACAAAAAGATCCAGTTGTAGCCTAAAAATGTGTATCAAATGATCGAAATGTGAAGAGTTCTTTTATGTCATTCTATCCAGAAAGTAGGGAAAAATTGGCTGAAATCACTTTTTTTCCACATTGAAGCATCAAAAACAACTTTGTAGATCTTGTCTAACCCAATGAAGATTTTCGCTGAAAACTANAAAAAGATCCAGTTGTAGCCTAAAAATGTGTATCAAATGATCGAAATGTGAAGAGTTCTTTTATGTCATTCTATCCAGAAAGTAGGGAAAAATTGGCTGAAATCACTTTTTTTCCACATTGAAGCATCAAAAACAACTTTGTAGATCTTGTCTAACCCAATGAAGATTTTCGCTGAAAACTAGACCAACAGAACAGCTCTTATTCGCAAATGTAAAGCCCCAAATGCCTCTCCATGACCTGTTCCTAGCTCAGGCACGACACTCAGAACTTTGGAATACTCGAGCATGCCCAGAAGAACTACATTTAATGTTAAGTTGATCCTTGACTTCCTTCTCGCAGAAAGTATTGCAAGGGACATTCTGAAGATAGCAGGAAAATGAGAAGTTTAAGTTTATGAGAAACAGTTTCTTCTTGAGATTATGATTTTCATTATTAAATTGTGTAAAAGAAAATAATTGAGCCTTCAAGAAATAATTAAACAGAATCCTGAAAATACGACAAAATATTTCCATTAAGCCAACAATTAGCAGCTTGAGTTAACATTGGAAATTTAGAGGAGAGACTTGCTAAATTCATACAACTAGTTTTCATATCGGAGGTCTTAGAACTTTCTTACATTTTCGAGTACAAAATCTTTAAGGGAAAGAAAGCTCGAGATGTGAAGCATTGACCAAATAAAGTAATAAGTAGGATCTATAATGTCAACCTTTCGAACAGATTTTCCCTGGGTACTGTAGGAAAACAAGTACTTTCCTTCTAACAATATATCGCCATCTTTAAAAATGTTTAAAGCACGAACATGCTTCAGTTGGGGCCACGCAAAATCTGGCGATTTCACGATGACAAATTTTTTGGCCCATGATTTCTCAACTCCATAGTCCATCATCACCCAGATGACAATATCAAAGTCTGAAGTATTGTCACTTAAACATAGACAACCCGAGATAACTCCAAGATCATAGGAAGTTTTTTCGTTTTCTTCACCATGGAGAGGAGTGGGGAATGACTGAAATGACTCCTCCTCGAGATTAAAGCAAGAAATCAACTTTGGGCCCTCTAAATCTTTTATCATCCAATGAAGACTTCCATTGAAAAATGTACCAATTTCACTATAAACATATTCACATGCAAATGGGACTCCCCCAATGTTTCTCCATGAACCTGTTCCAATGGTGTAAACAAAACACTCAGACTTCGTAATTTTTGAGCGAGCAAATATGGTGGGATAAAAGCCATGCTTGTAAAGAAAGTTAACAACTTTGTATTGACGACTAATGGTGCTTACTCCAAACCCGGATGCAACAGGAGGAGAATATACAGCAGACCGTTCGAGTAACGGAAGGATAACATACTCCCGTGTAATGGGGTTACATACATATAGCTGATCTTTAATAAGACCAAAACTGCGGAAGCAAACCAAGCCATTAACGGAACCTACTAGCGTTGGAGGACCCGAAACGTCATGTAATACTGAGGGCTCAAATTTGATTACTGGATTGTAGTATATATCATGATGATCAATCTCATCGTTGAATTCGAAAAGTCTGCAAAATTCTCTGCGTCTATGCAAATCATAATGGAACGAAACAAGGCAAAGAGTTGATCTGGAAAGATGCAACTTTGCAAACTCAGGAGTTGAGAGTAGGCAGCGAGATTTCTTACAAACAATCTTGCAGTTCATAACTGTTACTGCTGGAAGTCTCGAGAAAATTTCAACAATAATCTCTGAAGGTAGATTCATCAAGAATCTCGTCCCTCATTTCTGCTTGCACATGTTTTGATAATTTACCATCTGACATATTGCTTACCTGGGTACCTTGACATACCTTCTGCAATATATAGATGCTGTTTGATGGAATTTATGATTCTTGGTTAGGTCAAAAGTTGCACGCTCATTAGACTTTTTATTTTCTTGCACTTGTACATCAAGACATTTTCTTGAATCGTACAAACCTGTAAATTGAAAAAAGAAATAAATGATATAAGTAGCCGAAAGAATAATAAATGTGGACTATTAGAGACCGAAAGTACCTTGAAAATTGAAAGATTTAAGTTAACCCAGGTTTCCGTTCAAAGTAGGTGAAAAATCAGTCTTCGTTTAGATATTAGAAAATTTTGCTTTAACAGAAACATTTTAAAAGACACCCCGATTAAAATAGTGCAAGTTTCTAACTCATTTTTGTTCTTTTATCCCGTCATCAATTGTCTAATCCAATTTACCAAACATGCTACTATAGTGTAATAAACGAAGTAAAGTTTCCTCTTTTTTAAGAGATAACCGAGGGGTGGAAATTTGTTTTAGGGAAAACCTATGGCTGTAAAGAAATTTGGTACATCCATTTTTCGCGTACATTCAAAATCCATGCGAGCATCATATAATTCATATGAAAGATATAGATATGATACAATGGTCATAATAGCTTTAAAATGTGCTCAAATTTCGGAAGAAAACCCACATTTTTTTAGCATTCTATGAACACAATATAGCAAAATTCTTATTCTCACTCAAAGAAAAAATTATTCTCTTGTTGTCAGGATTGATTCATCTTTAAGTCTCAACGAAAATCGGAATTACAGGTGCATGTACCTTCGAAGTTAGTTATAGAAACCAATTGAGATAGAAAAATAACCCGTGAAAGAGAAAGTAGAATTATCAAGAAAAGAAAGTATTGTAGATTAATTATAATCAAACTAGTTTAATTAAACTCATATAAGCAATTATTGTAAGAAAACGAGTAGATGTCTGCAATGCAACATTAAATCACCAGTCTCTAAAACAATTTCAAGCAAGAATTTTCAAATTTCTCAGCCATATAGAATCTGGCATTTTGCGGTGACAAATTCTTTGGTCCATGATTTCTTCACTCCATATACAACCCATATGAAGTTCAACAAGTTACCAGGCCGAGTTTTAAAATATTGACAAAAAAGATCAAAATACCTGAAAAAAAGAAAATGGGACAGGTCCAAAACCGAGCATATCCCGTTTTCATAAGATTATTAACAAAACGTTGGACAGTGTAAGAAATCAGAACACCCTTACATTTGTTAGAATTAATTGATTTTGATT
>CAIGRB010056111.1:19112-32166 GCA_903798255.1 Fraxinus quadrangulata
ATCACAATTGAACTTCCTAACTTATTCACTAATAATTTAATATAACACGTAATTAATTTGTTAATTGAACTTATTATTTAACTTTACTATTATTTCCCAATTTAATTCTCTTGATCTTTTTCTCATTTTAATCCTCATAAGTTTAATGCGCAAAACCATATATCAATTCAAATATTACTTTACTAACTTATAAAGTCTTCATCATAACATCTTCATTTTATTTAAATAAATTATAAATTTTCGTTACATTAATTATTTATTTCTTTTATGAACAATTTATTACTTGTATGTCTTTAGATCTTCACCAACACATTCTTCACTTCATCATATCTTATCGCCATAATTTTTTTTAAAAAGTATCAACGCTTTTTAGTGACTTCATAAAAATACAAAAAAAAAAATTACAATTTCTCTTCTATTTTTAAAATTACCAATTCCTTTTATTTTCGGTTAAATAAAATAAACACAATTTCAATTTTCACTAAATTAAAAAAAAAATTATTCAATGCAGACAATAATATAACAAGTAACTACGTCATATTAGCACTTTTAATTTTATCCCATGTACACTCAAATAGGCTGTCTAAGTCTTCTATAAACATATACTTCAAATCAAAACATGCGAACACTCAAATAAATATTGAATTGAAATAGGCTTTCTCTATAAATCTTCTATAAATAGCTGAACTCAATACTTCATTTTTTTCACATCGGAAACCGTATTGCAATTACCACTTACACCTACCAACCATTCTTAAGCTCTAACTTCAATTTCCTACTGGTAATTTTTTACATCTTCATTCTACAACTTTTTTCTTCATCTTTTACATTCACGTTAAAGAGTGACAAATTTATATTTATAACCACAACTTCTTGCACTTTAACTTATTTTTCTTGCAATTTACACGTATCAATAAATGGCTACAACTTACAAGTTTACCCCCACAAATTACTACATCGGAGAGGAACTGGTCTGCGAAGCTTATTGTTGCAGGAAAACAAGTGCCAAGAATTGCACATAACTCTATAGCTCGATATCAAAATCTCATTTTCATGGATTTGCAGGTAACTACATACTACATAGGGATTTTCCAACTTTTAATATACTATATATTTCCTATTCACATGTTCATCTCATTTTAATATTCAACAAGGTAACACAGTTGCAGCTACAATGTATGATGCTAATATTACAGTCCTTGCTGACACAAAGTATAATCTCAAATGCTTACACTCGGAAAGACATACATAATCTCAAATGCAACTATCAAAGATAATAAAAGTGAATTTAAAAGTTCACCTGAAGAAAAGATTTGGAGTATAACAGGAAGAACAAAGGTTGAAGAGCTCAACGAAAACAACTTAGACTTCTTGTTTTCCATATACGAGCTCACTCCATTTCATGCACTAGAACTTTATATGGACAAGAACACAAATATCAGTAAGAATTCTTTCATACAAACTGGACACAAAGTATTTTCATGTAATGTTTCATAAAAAATACATGACATATAGAATTTTTTGTTCTTCATGCAGATGTCATTGGTGTTGCTATAGAAGTTCAACAAAAAGGGATTATCTAGACTCATTTTGGTACCTGAAATCAGTCTTCAAGATGTCGTATTGATAGATAAAAATTTTGATATTAACTCTATGGGACACTTTCATACCATTTTCTATTATAAATATTAAATCTTACAACATTATTTGTCTATTTATAATGTTATACATTCTGCTTAGTTTCTATAATTGGGGAAATTTTTGTCAAATACCTACAATGTATAGAGGTATTCTGATGTCCAGTTCATAACAAGTTCTATTTGTAACTTTATCGTGCGATTTATAAGTTCCTCAACTTCAACTTCAAGAATTCAAATTGCAGTGCAATTCTGATTTTTTACTCTTCAATATGATTTTCTCTTCACTAAATAAACAAAACAAGTCACCCTTTTTTGTAATTATCTGCAAAAATCACAATGCTTTTGCTTAGGAAAAAATTATTGTAACACTTGTGACGCCTGTTAAATGAGAAGAAAAGGCTTCAAGATCATTGTTTATCATTTCTGAGGCTTCATTTTCCATATGCTTTTGTGTAGTTTCATTTCGTAATTACGATTACAAAAAAATAATAATCTTCTCAGTTACATACTGTTTAATATGTTGTTTAGGCTGTGAAATTATATTCTGATGATGTTACATTTTCGGTGACTTAGTTTTATTTTATTGGTTATTTGTGCCCAAACCAATGATTTTCTGCTACGATCACTCAATTTCCAAATTATCAATATCTTAAAAATGTTGTAGAGCTTATCAACGCAGATCAACAAGTATCTTTAATATGCAGTAATTTTCATGGATTTATAGATGGAGTTATTTATAGAGCGGAAGAAGAAGAACAACAATTTAGTAGTAAATTAGTTTTTGAATTTATAATGAGACTCGTCAACTATTGGAAAAACAATGAAGTGTGGGTGAAGTTGGATAACTATTTAGAACGCTTCGATATGCAAGATTTTTGTCTTATAACCAGATTGTCTTGCCACGAGGTATCTATCAATCTTGACTTCAATAATGGTCGGCTTCAAAATCAATATCTTAATGGTACGAAAAGAATTAGTATGTGAATGCTTTCTGAAACACTTCATATATGTGAAGATCAAGAAGATAGATTTAAACTTGGATTGGTGATGTTGGTAGAATGTGTTCTAAAACCAATTGGAAGATATATTGACTACAAAACTCTGGGCATGGTAGAGCACCTTCATGACTTCCTTGAGTATCCATGGGGTCGTAGAGCGTATTTTATTTTATTAAACTCACTGCAAGAATTGCAATCGGAACGAGTATGGAGAATGCAACAAAATGACGAAAACGAATATAAATATTCATTACATGGATATCCACTCGCATTTCTGGTACTTTTCTCATATTCTTTTATTTTTCACCTAATTTACTTATAGAAATCTTATATTTCTAATATTTATTTTGAATTACCTTTGAGTATTGGATATATGAAGCATTTTCAAAAATTGGGCAAAACTTTGGACGCCGTAGATATAAAACATTATAGAATCCAAGAATGCACAGGTGAAAGTCAAATAAAATATTAATGGAGAAAATAGTTAGGTAATTCTTGACTACACAAGAGGTAATTTAATTATTTAATTATATCTCTTTATTACATTACATTATGCATTTAATTATATTTTTTTGTCTTTTTCCAAAAAAAAAAAAATCAAAACAAATCAATTAAATATTTCATTACAATTACAGATACAAGTGCTTGCAATGTTACAACCTATAGAGGAAGAATTGCAAACATTGTGGTACACAACTCTTTCATTGCCGGGACAACCAACATAACATACTAGATGGCATTGTGAATGGAGAATTCAACAATGTAGCGCAACAAATCCCAGAAAATAACACTGATAAAGATTAGATATGATTCATGTGCACTAGCATGTTTATACAATTAGAATAAATAGGAGATTTTCATCGTGTTTTCAAGATGACAATTGAGAGTTAGAACGTTAATCTACTTTATTTAAATGATATGTTTATTAATTTATAATGTTTCTAAAAATGTTTTAGTATTACATTTCAAATTCATTTGAGTAAGGATACTAATAACTTCTATACTATTTACAATTTTTTTCGTTTTTTTTAAAAGCAATGGAAACTTAATTCAAGCATGTATCTCAAATCATGGACGAAGGAAATAAATGATTACAATAGAGGCTTGAGGCTTGTTTGACATTGTGAACCTTATTGAATAACACTAAAGAAGAAAAAAGAAACTTCAAATCTTATCCACTATATGTGGTTTTTTTTCTGTGCGATAGAGGACTTAAACAAATATTGTGTTCAAAATGTTATCAGAGGAAGCATTGNTACCAATTTTTTAAAAAGCGTAAAGCGTGGCTGAGTGTGAAGCGAAACTTCAAGCTTTACAAGTTTAAGCGAGCCTAAGCGACGTCAGGCGTAAAAAAATGTTTTCTTTAATATTTTTTTATATTTTTAATCATTTTCAAAATCATTTAATAATTAAAATAATACATATCAAACATCTAAAATTATAAAATATTATATTTACTTAATAAATTCTACAAATAGTCAATTATACAATTTTTAAGTTTTCGAAATATAAAATTTAAACTATTTTTCATAGTTTTAACTTTTAACTACACGGGTTCTACTTAACACATTTATAGGAATTTCATACGTAGTTTTGAATTTTCTAACAAAACAATTAATCTCAAAATCACAATTACATAATGATGATAGTATCATTGTCCAATTCAAAATCATCTTATTTCATACAATTCAAAATCATCTTCTTCATCTAATTCATCTTTTGTGTCGTTCGATACAAAATCATTGTCCTCGAGCTCCCTTATTTGATTTTGAGCATTTCTAGTACCTCCTATAAACGGCTTTTAAAAATAATAATAAAGAGTGCCCAATTGCACATTTTGCACTCACTGTCAAGGTGTAACGTTTTGCATGCACCTTGCGTTTAGACGTCTTTTAAGTGCGCTTTTTAGAATGCTGACCACATGTGAAGCTAATTATGACTATATTCTCTCCCATGCTTGACAATCTCAATTGCCAATCATGAATTAATAATAGAGGTCGGAATTTTTTTCTAGAACCAGCCGATTTTGTTCCGATTCCTTAATTAAATAGATCAATTTTAGGACCATGCATTTAGAGCCGGGGTGGATGGGTCGGGTTTTTTGCCAATATTTTAATTCACATGGGCCCACCCCATGTGAGTGAAATTTGAAGTCCTATGTGAATTCCTGTTAATTTTTCCTGTACACAGCTTTTTTGTTTAAATTTCTCTTGCAGAATATTATTTTATTGCATTGTCTAAATAAGAAAAATTGAACCTTTTGAAAAAGAGAATTTAATGAAATGTTATCTCAATTATGTGTTCGAATTGAGTAGTTTTAATGAATCATTTAAGTGCTTGATTCTTAATTTTCTGACATTAATGAGTGAATCAACATAAATTATGAAGCTCGTAAATTTTTATATTCTTACACTTCTTCACCTACTAGTTTACATTATAAACATGTACTTGAATGCTACAAGTAAATCAAACATGTTATAAAAAGTTCAATTACATTTTATTGGATACAAATTGCCAAGAAAAAACGAAAATCCTTTAAAAAAAAAAAAAAACTCCCCAGGAAATATCACATAGTTTGTAGGATAGAGACACAGCCCTTATTTATTTTAAGATCTTATACTAATTTACTTATAAGTAACGTACTTATACGTAAATTTTTTAGATTTATAATAAAAATATACTTATGGTGACATATATGTTAATACATTATGATATGGAGCATTTAGAGCTGCTATGGCAGTTTCTATTTTAATCTTCAAAAGATCTTTCTCCTTTTCATCAGCCTGAAAAAAGAGTTAAAAAATTAAGCAAAATTTATGCACCACAAGCATGTTCCAAGAAGATAATTTCAACATTACTTCATTGGCAAGTGAAAAAAAAAAACAGATTTAGAGATTGTTTTTGAAGAATATTATGCCCCTGTTTTGTTTAGTTAAAAAATAAAAATAAAAAAATTTAAGTCAAAGTAAATAATAACTCACTGTATGGTATAGTTAAAAATCATATTTTTAGTAAATTTTGATAAAGGTTGTTAAAATGTGTAGTTAAAATGTGCGGTTAAAATGTTGTGAATATCATGAATTGTGTGGTTAAAATGTATTATTTACTTTGACTTAAATCTTTATCATGATTTTAATTTAGACTAAATGGGGGCTAAATTTTATTAAACTCGAATCGTTTATCAATTGTTCAATCACTCATTTCACATATTTTATCAAAACATACTAAAAATATAATTTCTAACTACATCAAATAGGGGCTAAGTATTATTTCAGATACTCTTTGAGTTTTAAGGATACTAAAAACGTCAATACAATTTTTATTTTTATTTTTATTATTTTAAAGAAGAAATTTTTTTTGACAATGTGGGACAACGCTGATCATTTCTTTTTTGTGTCATAGATACGCAACGGAAAGGAAAGGCAAAGGAAAGGAAAGGAACAAGTTCGCAAGAAATCCAAACGTATCACCACCTCCACAACATATAGTTTCTTATGGATGATCAGCTAATCAGTATTCAAAGATTCATGTGTGTGCAGGGGCGGAGTTAGAAGAAAATAATTGTGGGGGCAAAATTTAAAAATTATGAGGACTTTTTTGAGTATCTTTCAAAGACCTTGGGCAAAATAACTTTTTTAAAATTTATTGTGTCCACTGCCCCCATGGTAAATCCGCCACTGTGTATGTGTTGAGAGAGAGAGGAATGACCTGAACAAATACAGTCTTCAAAACCCTATCAGAGAATGCAGTGATGTTTGCACTGATGATTTTGAGGTTCAAAGATTCAAATATCTCACATAGCTTTACCATTGTATTTGTTCTTTTGCTGCATGTGAGGCTAATTATGACTGTCTCCTCTCCCATACTGGATACTCTCAACTAATGAACAGTAATCATTTCATCAATTTACCAAATAAAATAACAAATTAATAAAATAATAATGATATAAGAAATAATAATTAGTCCACCTCTAGAACTTCAATAGCAGATGATCTTGATCCTCCAGAATCGTAGAAGCTCTCACTTGTTATTCTCTTTGGGTTTAAAGAAAAAGTTTCCTCATGATCAAACTCAGAAATTGTACTTTTTGATTCCAAATCTGATAGTTCTGCTTGAATTTTGCTCTCTTCTTCATGCAATTTTTGAATATAATCGATGGCATCTTTGACTATCGATTCTTTATGCATCTGATTTTTTAAAGAAACAGGTTATACTGATCAAGTCATTGATTTTCGACGAAATTTAGCCTATGTTTCAACACGGTAACAAATCAAAGAAAATATGTGAGTTCAAGTCTGGCAATGGTTCACACATATATCCTGCTTGTACTCGATGATGCATGTTGAAGATGATATTTAAGTGATATACATGTGGTGTTCTCAACTGCTTAATCTTTTAGATGGTTCAACACAAACATGCTCTAATCATTATTTTATTTTTCTGGTGGAATAAATAATGGATGGAACATATATTTGTTATACCTTAGTAATGTTGGGAACTACTGATCTCAGTGCATAGAGCCTTTCATTGAGTTTCTTCCTTCTATTCCTCTCCGAAACAATGCTTTTGTTGGCAATCAATGATGACTGTGTTCCATCGTGAGAGCTTGAATCATTATGTGTAGGGATTGCTTCATCCAAATAACTGCTAAGATCAAATCAATGTTCTCGTTAAGGTATATTCCGTAGACACGAACACAGGGCGCAGAACGCGAATATAAAACCCAGGATTCGTGTTTGGGTTCAAGTTTACATGGAACACATGACAACAAACATGAATGCATGAGTTAAGTGGAGAAAATTTTACCGTTGAAGTTCTTCTGCTTGGAGGAACTTAATTGTTTCGAAATAGTGTGTGTATTCATCACTAATGGTCTCCATTGTGTGTGTGTGTGTGAAATGCTGGAATAGATGTTTTCTTGGGATTCGGGGGGGTAACATGTGTTGGGTTTTATATAAGAGGAATATATGAATGATGTCACGTAAGCAAGCTGTGTATGATAATGAAACAGGTAACATTTTTGTTTGTAAAGCGTGTGAAGTACACCATTTATGTTTAATTGACTCAAATTTTCAATTTTCTTGATGGGGTAATGTTCAAGTATTATTTGTGGTATGTAATCATGCTTACATCATTAGTTTGATCTTGATGTGATAAATAAGGATATCATCGTCTATTGCAAAAATAACTTAGATTGAAGTGCTATTTCTATAAGAATGAAATTTTCATCTCAAAATAAAAATAAAAATTGAGGTGCCCGAAGTTTAATTTTACTAATATTCCATCTCCAAAAAAAATTTAAAAAAAAATCCCCATAGTTTAATTTTTCTAATTAGGAAATTTATTTACGGTTCTTATAATGAAGTGCTATTTCTATAAGATCGAAGTTTTCATTTGATAAATTGCTCAAATCTATCTTTACTACCAGATGGAACATATTTGTTTGAAGAAAAGAACATGAAACATTTTTCTCTACTTTTTAACTACGCGTTCTCGTAAAATTAATATTCAAAACATTAATTTTTCCTAAATAATAATTGTCAAACAGAGACTTTACTTTAGAAGCATTAATTATGGGTTCTAGTATCGTAAAAAACAGTTATTTTGCTGATGTAATCCATTATGCACTTTTGGTGATCTCATTATGCAATCAACTGGGTGGATGGAATGCTGTTTGCATGTGTTTTTTAAGCCTTAGTCTCCTCTATATATTTCGGCAAGTGACTGAGTCAGCCTGTTTACACTCCAAAGTCCAAACTCATTAATTTTCTAAGGTTCTGGACCACATACTGTACGAAATAGAATATATGTCCATCAAGGCCCAATATTTGAATTTAGAATTTTTCTCCATTTTCTTTTCAACCTCACATGCATTTTTCAATAAAATAATATTACACACAATCCAAAAAAAAATTCTTTCATTTTTAACCATACATTTTTCAAATAAAATAATATTATACACAATCCAAAAAAATTTCCTTCATTTTTAACCATACATTCTCCATCAATCTACTATTCTAAAATACATTATAGTATTATACACCTAAAATGGGGCTCAAATAGGCCATATGTGCAAGTTCATGAAAATTTGAGCACTTGTTTTGCACATGTTGTATTTTGAGATCAATTGACTTATTAATTGCATCATTCTAAATCATGGGCGATGTTATAAACGTAAGATCGAATTTCATAAGCAATGGCCGGTGAATTAAATTGATTACTGGCAACCAAGTCCAAAAGTTCGACCCGAAAATAACGTGAGTTATTGGTGCTTAAGGAATTAATGTTGCCCACAACTCATATATTCATGTATTTGATGGCTCTTGATTCTAGCCTATTTATCATTTTCTTAGCTCCACTAGAATCTAACATATTCCTATATATAGGCTACTTGCCCTAGCCCCCCTTTTTTTTTGGGGGGTGTGCATTAGAGTGAAAAACGTGACTGCTTTGAGAAGAAGAAAACCAACTGCCATAGTGAAAGAAAAGTAGCTGCTCCTTTGTGTATTTTGGTCTCCTCTTGTGCCTTCTTTTCGTTGTTTTTCTTCTTGTTATTGTGACTACAAATCAATACCATTATCTTATCCTTTATGGACGAGATTGAAAAGCAATCGAAGTGATTATATTGGTTATATTGATAAGCAACTGCATCCAAAAATCAACGTTTCGAAAAGTTTGAAGCAAGCTTATGTGACACTAATAATCATCAAGTTAATAATTTCTAATAATTGATTGTTAGGAATTTATTTCAATCTATGTATTTCATTTCAATATAGTTGATAACTTCAATATGTACAAATGTTTATTTTCTCCCTTAAATTCATCCATTCTTGGGAGGGAACTTGTTCTTAGATGGGGTTCACTCTTGAGAATTGACCCTTATTTTGTGTAATACAAAGAATTAAAGTACATATTGTTACATATATTTGAACTTTAATATATTAAAAGTTTTCGTGATATCGAAATAAAATAATTTTATGATTGATTTTATCAAAATTATACTTAGCCTATGTTTGGTATAAATTAAAGGGATAATTGCAGCAGTTGTAACAAACCTTTCATTTAGTAGCAGATTTTATCCAAACATTTTATTTATGTCAGTCATTGTACTAAACCTTTCAAAAATTAGCATTTGAAGTCTAATCTAACGGAATCCATTAGTTCATATGTTAGTTGACCAAAAGTCAATAGACAGCACAAATTTTGATTGATTTTAAAGGATAAAAGGGTCAATTTACATTTTTCATATAAAATAATTAAATAAAGAAACCAAAAAAATAAAATAAAATAAATTTATCATCTTCCCCAATCCCATCCTGCCCTCCATTCCCCATCCCCAAATCCAAATCCCACCCCATCCATCGTCGGGCCATTGCCGCCGCTGAAAAGCCTATCTTTTCGGTGTAATATCCAACTATCAAATGCCTATTTTAACTTTTAAGTAATAGATAGAAAGGACAAGCAACGAAAGGATTTTTCCTTGTATAGCACTAAAAATTGGAACAATTTACCCCGTGAAGGAGATGCTATTGCCACCAATTTAATCATGTGTTGCACTGGTTTCATCTTATTCATAACCAAACTTCAGAGGTAATTTCAGATTTATTTGTGAAAAAAAAACATGTTTTAAATTTATGGGGGCTTTATTTGTTGATTTCGCAATCGATTGGATTGTTGTGAATAATATAATCTCAACAAAATTTTGATCTAAGATTTCGACCATCTTTATAATTTATTTATATGTTTCAAAATTGTTGTTTCTTGCTGGTAATCTTGCTCATGCTCTGATATTATTTCTTCTTATCCCTCCAGTGATTCTTGAATTCTTGTTACTCTTGCAAGAAGAAATTGGAAGGAAAAGGTGAATTTTTGTTACTCTCGAATTTCTAATATAGCCTCAGGTGGTTATGGTGGTGGATGGCTGAGGATTGGTGGATTTGGTTGTTGTGATGTGACTGTGTGTGGCCTGGCAACAATGACTTCAATTGCCTAATAGTGGATGGGTGGATTTGGATTTGGATCTGGGGGGTGCGGACGTAGGGTGAAGATGATAAATTCCTTTTTTTTTTTTTAATTTATTGGTTTCTTTATTTAATTATTTTAATTCTTTTATATGAAAATGTAAATTGACTTTTTTACCCTTTAAAAATTAATCAAAATTTGTGTTGACCATTAACTTTTAGTCAACTAACAAATGAATTAATAGATTTTGTCATATTAGACTCCAAATACTAATTTTTGAAAGGTTTGGTACTGTGGATGACACAAATTATATGTTTGGATAAAGTCGACTACTAAATGAAAGGTTTTGTACCGTTGTTGCAATTATTCTTAAATTTAAACATATATCTTATTCTAAATCCAAGTTAACAATTAATTTTTAACCACATATTTTAAGAGATTCACAATTTTTCAACTATACATTTCATCAACTTTTATCAAAATCTATCAAAAATTAATTTTAATCCCATCAAACAAGGGCTTAGAGTATTCCAATAGTACATTTTTAACTTTTATTTAATTGGTTGACGAGTACATTAAAACACTTATCAAATGATTAGTTGAACTTTGATATCCACATTATCCTTCAATAAACCTTAACTGAGCATATGCATGTCGTTCACAAAAATATTTGTTTCCCTTAAAATATCGTAAGTGCACGGTTTATTAATAAATAGTAAAATAGATTTTGAGTGTAAGTATCGTACCCATAGAAATTGTACTAATTTAAATTTGAATTTACTTAACTTTAATCGAAACAATTGAAATTTGTGATTTTTTAAGAATAAATTGTCATTAATTATTATAATTAAGAATGCAAGACCTATATAATTAAAATCTATGCAAGGATTATAACTAAATACAAGTTTTATAAAAATATGATGATAAAAAGTATATTAGGATCTCGAATCCCCTTATATTAATTTCCTTTAACCCGAAACTTGTAAATTTCGAAACTTATAAATTTGAATACATGATTCAATTATGAAGACATTTCTAATTTGTTTGACAATCTCTTTCGAGTAGGATTAAACTTATTTTTACATATAACTCGACTATATTTTGATGACGGATGTAAACATATAAAAATGCATTAAAGATTTATAAATATTTAAAGATCACATAAAGTATAACAGGTATATTTTTTATCACATATCTGACTCTACGACGATTAACACTAAATCTAACTTATTCTCCATCTTTCGAAGGTAAAATAAGACATAAAACTCATACAATTAGTGATCAAGTAATTGTAGAGAAAAATAAATTCATGTCAATCATTCAAGAATTGAAAACGTGCTTTGAATGTCAAAAATAAATAAAATCAAGAGTTAAAAGTTAAAATCAAGAGTTAAAAGTTCATGATACAAGGTTCATCGAAAATTCTAGCACAAAATAATATAGTCTAACATCATATCGTAATTAAATATATAAAAGTTGAACAACATCACTAAAAAAAATTGATGGGACGTGATTAATTTTTCAAATTCCTTGAACTATTATTGATGATTAATTACACAAAAAATTCTGGAATGATTCCTTTTCTCTATTCGCTGCCGTCTCGTATCTGCCGTGTGTGTGTCTTCCAATTTCCGGATCAGCCCACTGTTTTAGTCCAATTAGGATTCCTTCATCCTTTTCCAACTGCTTCAAACGAGTCCATAACTAAAAATAAAAAAGAAAATTAATTACACTTAGACGATGTAAAAACTTAATAATTTGGCTCGAATAAGTGCACAAAACACACTTATCACATCTAAGACTTAGTTATGATTCACGTACACACTAAATGTTTGTACAGTTAGTGATAAAAGGTTTTGATTGTGTTTTCAGGGCGATAATTGAGCGTTTGAATATTAATCTACTTTATTTGACGCAATATCTTCTCTTGAAATCTTTACTCGAATTCATATGCTCAAAGAAAAGCAAGTCTTCAAGCAAAAGACACAATAATTACTGATAAAAAAGTTTTCTACATATTCAACAGAAAAATAAGAACTGAAAGAGTTTATGATATCATGCGAAAATTGAGAACACACCAATTAAATCAATGAAATAATTGTTCAATTTATTACGAGAGTTCGGTACAAAAAATGAAATTTATATAGTTTATGTTTGACTAAGTTAATTTAAGCTAGTGATTAAACATATTTTTACATGTACATTTCGTAAGACGTAACTTACTATACGCTTATTATTCATATTGTATCAGACTCACAACTTATAACACTAAAAAATACTATCAAATATACACATAAATTATACGCTTAAAATATAATACAACATACAAATAGAGTACCAACAATTATTAACACCTCCAATCAGTCGCGAAGCCAGGATTCAATGGTACGGAGCTACTGGGTTGGACAGTGAAAAAAAAATAAGCTATAACAATTTTTTTTTTTTTTTTTTTTT
>CAIGRB010056117.1:0-17023 GCA_903798255.1 Fraxinus quadrangulata
GGCAAATCATCTTCATCAATCTCTACTGGTTGTTCACCCTGTGCCGGTTGCATTTCTTTGTTTTGTTCTACGATGTTCTCTCGTTATTGCATAATTCTATAGCTGAAAGTGCGTTCGATTTCTGGATCAATGGGGTACTAGATTAACAAATCTCGAACTTCGCATGCAAGGACACTTGCTGCGAAAATGAAAAAAAAATCAAAACTAGAATTAATTAAAAATTTAAAGCAAATAAACTAGTCCGGCAACGACGCCAAAAACTTGTTTGTGAAATTTCGCAAGTGTACGGATCGTGACAAGTAATAAAGTGAATTTATTAAGTCCGAATATCGTCCCACAGATACTACTATCTACTATAAAGTTTTAAACTAACATATCTTCAATTTAAAATAAAATGGTAACTAATGATCAAATCAAAAAAAATAAAAACGAAATTCTAATAAATAATAAACTATTAAATAAAATAACAAACTCAAATTAAAACTGTATATAAGATTATGTGATTGGATAGTTAGGATTTTCGATTTCATTTAGGTTATTTAATATACATTTAATTCTAATTCATTCAGCCATTTTTTCTTACGTGTTAACGATCGAATTAACCTAATATAGTTAGTGATCTCTCTCGAGCAATACTAATTATATTCATATATCTGAACTTACTATATTTTTATGTAAATTCACACACATATGAATACATTTATCTATAGGAATTCAACAAGATCGCATAGCCTATAATTATCTCTCGATCTCTTATAATGTCTATGTTAATTATTACACGAGTTAGAATTATACATCACCTCTCGATATCAGTATTATCCCTAAATCAATTAATTGTTGCGCTAACAATTAAAGATTAAAATATCTATGTTAATTATTGCACAAACTAGAATTATACATTACCTCTCGGTCTCGGTATTATTCCTAAATTAATCAATTGTTGCGCAGAAAATTAAAACATTAAACACATAATAATTAATTAACAAATATCAAAATGGCATGAAAATCTTGAAATCAAACGTATAATAAAAAGATTAAGCTACACCATTCATCCTAATAATAAAATTATTTAGCCATTCATAACGTTGAAATTAAACACGTAAAAGTAAAAAGACATTATCAAAAATTGACGAAACGTAAAGCTGCTCGTATGTATATATTTTTCAATTTTAGCCGCCTCTATTTCTCAATTCCAGCCCCTTTTTGTCCTCGTAGTCGTAATATTTGACTTTTCTTCTCCTCTTTCTTTTCTTTTTCTCTTTATTTTCTCCTATATATATATAAACAACTCTGCATCAACCTCCACTTTCTGTCCATGTATATGTGTGTGAATTTATAAAAACAACAGCCCCAATTTTTCCCTCAGAATCTGCCTTTTTTTTTTCTTCTGCTCAAGCTATCGGCTATTCTCCTCTAAAGCTACCCACTATATATATAAAATATAACAAGGCAAAAGGGCCTCTTTTCTAAATTTTAGCCCAATGTTCTCTTTGTTTATATATTTAATCTTAAGTCGCCAAATTTTGTATCTAATTAGAAGTTCAAATTGAGGGATAATTAATTTAATGATTGCTTCCAAATCCTCGTACTATGAATTTTTTCATTTTCTACTATTTTGCATTCTTTTTTTTTTTTTTTAATTTTTCATCAAACATAAAGTTTTACCTACAAAATACAATATAACATAAATTAGATAGAATTTTATTCAAAAAACAATAAAATATCATGATTTAGAGGTTCGAATAAGTATAAAAATTACACTTATCATTATTCGAACTAATTAAACCAATTTAGCTTTTTCAAATTCAAATTAATAACATCTAGTTGAATCTACTCACCATCTTTCTATGTGAGTCTAAACAAGTCAAAATTAAACACACTAAATCACCTATAAATTTAATTAAAGGCTGCAACAATAAATCAATTAACTACGCAAATCTTGTGAATTAAAATAAAATGTTCAATCTACGTTACATCATTTGTCCCAACTAATGATTTAATTACACATCGTGGAAGAAGAAAAATACAAAAAGAAATTGGAATGTGTCACATATTTTAAAGGAAAAATGAAAAAAAATGAACATCTTGCACTAATAATCCGCTTTCTTCGAGCCAAAGTCTTGAAAATCCAAACCTTCCTTCTATCTCTTGCATATTCCTCTCTTTTAATCGTCTATCGAATCCCTTACTTGATTCAAAATAGGTTTTTATATAGTGTCAAAACGGAATTGAAACTTGTGTCTCAAAAGGACAAAAATAACTCCTGACTTTAAAAAGAAACCGAAACTTGCAATCCAACCGCGGCATACAAGTGCCCTAACGTCCCACCACGATCACGCCCATGCAACTTTTATCTTGGTGATGGTAGGCTTTGGTCATTTTTCAAGTTTCTTCTACAGTTTTGGTACTTTTTGTTCCAAATCTTCAATATTGAGCCCACAATTTCAAAAATTGTTTGTGTTGGTTTCCTAACTTCCATAATCATCCATGATTGGTCATCCTCAAGTTCGGCAAGTGTGCAAATCAGTCCCTAAACTTCCTATAAGTTAATTTCACTCCCGAAACTTGTGAATTTCATCCAATTCAGCTCCAAATATTTCAATTACCTCCAATATTTAAATTAAATTAAGTAAAAATTCGCTTAATTTATAAATATATATCAAGTTTAGAAGAACGAATAAGCTTGTACAACATATTTATGATTTGGAAATGCCCAAAATTATTAATGATCGTATGTTTTTATTCAGGTCTTCTATTTTTCTAAAACAAATTAAATATTAAATTCGGTTGTTAATTATTATTGATGCAAGTGGAGTTACCTCATTATCCGCTTTTTATTCTACGTGGGAGACAGGTGTCAGGTCGCTCCTTTTTATTTGGACTAAAAAGACCTTCCACTTTTAAAATTCTACACGCTCAAGTGATGACGTGGATTCACTGATTGCCAAAAGCAAAAATCTAGCCGTTACAACTTGGACTTCCTTAACTTTCCCGTTCAGCCCCACTCTTAATGTATTTTGTCCGAATTGCCCTCAGTGGAGCTCAGATATGACAACTCATGCCACCCCAACCAGCATGTCGTGGTCAATAAAAGAAACAAACTTTTAACAATGTCCATGCCCTTTATCTGCAGTTGATCTTGCTTACAAATTGTATGTCTTTAATTTGATTGACAAGTACAAAATTTTCTTTATGTTTATCACAATATTGAAAACTGTTTATTATTGAACAAATTGTACTTATAATTTATTTCTGTTTTTGAAAAAACAAAATATAGTTGTGTGCGTGTAAAAATAAAAAACATATTAATGTTTCCTAAATCCAAAAAACAAATTTACTTCTATGCTTAGACACACACACAACCGTCGATTAATACAGTATTAAATTTTCGAATAATAAGATCCATTAGTTAGCCTAACAAACATGGGCATGTGGACTAATCTAAAATTGGGTGATAAAATTGGAATAAAATAAAAATGAATATTAAGGTAAAATATATATATTCTTTTATTTATTTAGACTTTGACGCAATCACATAATTACTGACTTATAAGTTATATTAGTTTGTTCCAAATTAGCAAACCTATCACTATGGCCGGATGTGTATGAATGCAAGAACTAATAGGAAGGAATTATTCTAAATGTACATTTTTGTTTACATTAAGGATGACATGTGTGTCAAAATTTGGCCAATGATGTGAAAGGGTATTGGGAAAATCAAATGCTACAATAAGTGCCATGTCGAAGGATGTCAAAATTAATGTAAAAAATAATATACATATATCATGTTTGAATAAGATATCACAAAATTCTGTGATATAAGAACATGAAAACTTTACAAACTATTTGCTAATCAATATATAATTTCGAGAAGAAACACATTCGTTTGCGAATCAATATATAATTTCGAGAGGAAACACATATTTTTTACTTGTAATTTTAGTCGTTTAGATAAACATTTTTCCTCCTTTTTTTAAAGTTTAACCTCCACGATGTTTTAGTTTTGAGTTGTGTGACTCGTACGACCCCTTTTATAACTTCATTTACAACTCGTGACTTGTCAAACATCATACATATTCATTTAAAAACTAGTTTTGAAATCGATGGCCAAATTGACAACACATGGATTGTCTAACTAGTTATCAACAAATGTTCTATAACTAGTTTTATTCTTTAGTTTTTCAAATTTGATCCTAATTAGAGCCAGTTTGAGCCCTATTTTTGGCTAAGAATGTATTTTGAAATAGTAGATTGATGGAGAATGTGTGGTTAAAAAATAAGAAAAAAGTTTTAAGTTTTCGCATAATATTATTTTATTGAAAAATGTAACTGAAAATAAGAAAATGAAAGATGCATTTTGAAAATAATAAAGATCTAACAAGGGCTTAGTGGAACCCGGCCCATGACTCACCAGTTTTTTTAAAGTTTAACTTCCACAATGTTTTAGTTAAACTTTGGATTAATAGTAGAAAACTTCCCTAAAAACGTTTTCATTTATGATATACCCTCACCTATTGAAAATCACAAAATACCCCATATTTGAAACATTTTATGCGAAAAACTCCTACCATCAAAATTCGTCAGATTTATCGTTAAACAATAAAAAAAAAAGACAAAATTAAAAGAAATAATTGTAATTTCAGTCCGTAAACTTTTTTATTTTTTTACAAATTAGACCCAATTTTTTAACACCTACAATCACAAACCTTTAAAACTTTATTTTCTTCTTCACCTTCAGCCAAATCTAATTAAACCAAAATCAAAACACAATAAATCCAATTAAATTCAGAACTCTAGAATACTCCTCAAAACCAAAATCATTAATAAATTATTATATAAATCCACACCATACAGATTTAGTAGGATTGTCACTAGTGTCGTTGTGGTCAACAAATGTGTTCACACTCGACCACCAACCTAAAAATTGGATGTCGCTTGTCTGATGTCTCAAAACGGAAGAAACCAAGGTCTCCAAATGCACTAGCCTTCTCATTCTGGGGAACTGAGTCGCCCCCATTTAGAGGGTTGTTCCCATAGAAGTTATCGAAGGGGTTTGTCTTAGAGCCGACAAGCCATTGGCAAAAGTGTTGCTCTCAGTCAATTCATCGTCTTCTCATACCACTACATCATCGTCATTGCTATTGTTACCACCATTTGATGTTCCATTCAAATTGATACTATATATCATACCACGAAGTAAAGTACTCCCGGGTGCATCACCACGAAGTAAAGTGCTCCCAGGTGCATAATCGGTTGGAGTTTGTAAACAGACTTCTACAAGAAAGAATCAATCAGTTTCAAATAATGACAAATAGGCTTGCTTGATAGCCGGATTCCAACTTCTTGCGCATCACAAAAGCCCACACAATAATATTGCACAATAAAGACAAATATTAAATTTATTTGCGAGTGTATTTTCAACTGCTAGGGTTGTTATGAATCCCTGAGTTCTTAATTTAATTGGATTACTTGGGTTTTGATTTTGGTTTAATCAGGTACGGTTGAAGGTGGAGAAGAAGATGAAGTGGAGGGGAGTGGAGTGAGGTGGGGTGGGGTGGAAAATGAAGTTTTAAAAGTTTGGGATTGTAAGTGCTACATATAAAAAATTTGGGTACAATTTGTAAAAAATAAAAAATTTGGACACTGAAATTACAATTATTTCTTTTTAATTTTAGCATTTTTTACTTTTTTTAATTGCAAATCTGACGAATCTTGACGGCAGGGAGTTTTTCTCACAAAAGGTTTTAAATAGAGAATTTTCTGCGATTTTTAATAAGTAAGAGTGTATCGCAAATGAAAATATTTTTAAGGGAATTTTTTGCTATTAATCCTTAATTTTTTCTAAAACTTACTGAAAACTTCTTTTAAAGTTAAATCCTCAGTAGTGGCATTTATGTAACAAAGCCAAACTTCAAAGCCTTTTAAATAGTGCCTTCCTGCTTATAATTCCGACGCCCTTCCTGCATTTTCTCCATCTTCTCCAACGAGACTCTCCATAAACACAGTATTTTCTCATTCTCTAAGACAATGGGGTTAGGCACTGTGATTTGGTTATTCACCATTGTTCTTGTTCTTCAATCATGCCTTTTAGAAGTTTCTGCCAAGAAAATCTACATTGTTCGCATGAAACATCACCAAAAGCCCGCTTCCTACTCCACCCACAGTGATTGGTACGCCGAACATCTCCAATCCCTCACTCTCGCCACCCCAGATTCACTCCTCTACACCTACGAAGTCGCCTACCACGGCTTCGCGGTGGCGCTAGACCCCGAGGAGGCTGAGTCCCTCCGTCAATCGGATTCTGTACTTGGGGTGTATGAAGACACTCTCTATAATTTACACACTACTCGAACTCCTGAGTTTTTGGGTCTTGAAAGGGAGCTTGGGTTGTGGGCTGGCCACACCCCGCAGGAACTAAACCAGGCCTCTCAGGATGTCATTATCGGGGTGTTGGATACTGGGGTGTGGCCTGAATCGAAGTCGTTTAACGATGCGGATATGCCAGCAGTGCCGTCCAGATGGCGAGGCCAATGTGAGGTAGCTAGTGATTTTGATCCCAAAATAAATTGCAACAAGAAGCTCATAGGTGCCCAATTCTTCTCCAGAGGTTACAATATGGCATCCGGGGGTAAAGAATTACCTTCCCCGCGAGATCATGAGGGCCATGGCACGCACACGGCAAGCACCGCCTCCGGGTCCTACGTTGCAAATGCCAGCCTCTTAGGCTACGCTAGTGGAACTGCCCGGGGAATGGCCACCCACGCCCGAGTGGCGACCTATAAAGTTTGCTGGAAAACAGGGTGTTTTGGTTCAGATATACTAGCTGGAATGGAGCGTGCAATTATTGACGGTGTTGATGTGTTGTCCCTATCTCTAGGCGGTGGATCTGTTCCTTATTATCGCGATACTATCGCCATTGGAGCTTTTGCAGCAATGGAGAAAGGTATTCTGGTTTCATGTTCAGCAGGAAACAGTGGCCCTGCTAAAGCTACATTAACAAATGTGGCTCCATGGATCATGACTGTTGGTGCAGGTACTCTAGACCGAGATTTCCCGGCTTTTGCGACTTTAGGCAATGGCCAAAAATTTAATGGAGTATCATTGTATAGTGGAAAAGGAATGGGAAAAAAGTTAGTGGGGTTGGTTTATAGTAAGAACAGCAATAGATCATCAAGCAATCTGTGTTTGGCTGGATCACTTGACCCGACAATTGTGCTTGGAAAAGTGGTTTTGTGTGATAGAGGGATCAGTGCAAGGGTGGAGAAGGGTGCTGTAGTTAGGGATGCTGGTGGGGTGGGAATGATACTGGCCAACACGGCTGCAATGGGGGAGGAGCTGGTGGCGGATAGTCACTTGTTGCCGGCCGTGGCGGTGGGTAGGAAGGTGGGGGATATTATAAGAAAGTATGTTGAGATGGACAAGAACCCGACTGCGGTGCTCGGGTTTGGTGGAACTGTTGTGAATGTGAAGCCATCACCAGTGGTGGCTGCATTCAGCTCAAGAGGGCCTAACATGGTGACTCCACAGATACTGAAGCCTGATGTTATTGGACCTGGAGTTAATATCTTGGCCGCTTGGACTGAGGCTGTTGGTCCTACTGGCCTTGAGCAGGATACTAGGAAGACAAAGTTTAACATTATGTCAGGTAAAGAATTACATTTTATTCTTCATTGGTTGTTTTGTAAATCTTTGTGTCAGCCCTTCAATTAATAGTTATTTAATGTGGAATTGGAATCCTAAGATTTTAAACGACTGTAAGAATCTGAAAGATCCAAATGGAATAATCATACTAAATTATATTGACAATTTCAGAAAGAAAATTTAGACTATGATCATAGTATATGAGGCCGGTCGGGAAAGTTGGCCCCTTTGTCTCGGTAAGATGGATAGTGGTTGCATAGAAATAAACACTTTATTCCTTCTTTTGTTTCTGTTAGTTCTTGTTGTGATACAAATAGAACTGGAGTACAATACATCATTTGATGGAAACTGAGGCTTGGATTAAGACGGAAATTAGCTAATTCTCAGATGTTATAGCCAACAATTATAAGTTATAACATAGAAAATCACAAGTTTTTGAGGATGATAAGATAATTGATATATCTGCAAGGACAAACATATAAAAATACCTTCTGTATTTCTTTATTTTGATTACCTTGAGAAAGTAAAGTTATGAAGAATTTGATTAGAGAAATCATATCATGTAATGTTTCGATTAAATTCGGTCACGCCTCTTTTCAATTATTTTGCCTGCAGATACTTTTAGAAGAAAACACTTTTTTTGTTTGCTTTTCGAAAAGATGATAAGGTTGTTCATATAAGACAACTTTTGCCGGACTTTTATAAATAGTTTATGGAGCTTCTATGTACGCCTCCGACAAATCTGTCAATTTTTTTGGCCACATATTGCTAGTGGAAGGCCTTTATGAATGCTTCCAGCAATTTGACTTGTTCGTAACCAATTTTGCTTTGTCCTTACAGATTCATTTACAAGATGATCAAAAAGTGGTTATGACTGTGGTGTATCTAGAAATAATTGTCATTCTCCCACGATAAAAACACCACTCTAAGTGCCTTCACATCATGCTCTAAGAATGTAGACTGGTCCTAGCAAATATTGTTAAATCAACTGATATAACTTATCTTAGCCTCAATTAGTGGACTAGACCTACCTAAAAGTACCTCAATCATAGAGCAGAATGAGCTGGAAAGAAGACACTAACAGCGTAACAGAATAATGTGGATTTTGTAGACGATGTATAAAGATGTACATAACCCCTAATATGCTGATTTTTACCACTCTTGAAACTTTGCTTTCTGATGATATCAATGCTTAACTTCCTCGTATCATCTGATGACATTTGCAGGTACATCAATGTCCTGCCCGCACATTAGTGGCTTAGTTGCGTTGCTGAAAGCAGCACATCCTGATTGGAGTCCAAGCGCCATTAAATCTGCACTGATGACGACAGCCTACACTCTAGATAACACTAATTCTCCTCTGCGTGATGCTGCAGACAACTCATTTGCCAACC
Organism: Fraxinus quadrangulata; assembly: GCA_903798255.1. NCBI lineage: Eukaryota > Viridiplantae > Streptophyta > Magnoliopsida > Lamiales > Oleaceae > Fraxinus > Fraxinus quadrangulata. The sequence goes on from CAIGRB010056117.1 coordinate 9,036, forward strand.
CATGGGCTCATGGATCTGGTCATGTCGACCCACACAAGGCCCTCTCTCCAGGACTCGTATACGACATCACGCTGGAAGAGTACATTATGTTCCTTTGCTCTTTGGACTATACCATTGAGCATATACAAACCATTGTGAAGCGTCCAAACGTCACCTGTTCTGGGAAATTTACTAATCCCAGCCAGCTTAACTATCCGTCTTTCTCAGTCTTGTTTGGCAAGTCTAGAGTTGCAAGATACTCCCGTGAATTGACAAATGTAGGAGCTGCAAGGTCTATTTATCAAGTTATGGTTGAAGCTCCCCAGAATGTGGTGGTAACCGTGCAGCCCTCAAGGCTCGTTTTCAGGAATGTAGGCGATAAGCAACGATATACAGTTACTTTCGTGTCAAAGAAGGGCGTGAATCTGTCAGGCAGGAATGCATTTGGTTCCATTTCTTGGAAGAATACCAAACATCTTGTGAAGAGTCCAGTTGCCTTCTCCTGGACACATATATGAGGTTGAATGATTTTAATTTCTACAAGTTATGCTGACCCTTCTGTTCCTTCTGTTCTGTTAAACACAGAAAGTGATGAATCCTGATTGTAATTTGTCAAGGATCTGCAAATATAAGATCAAATCAGCCGATGTGTAGCCCTGTTTGTTTTAATATAAAATAACTAAATTTCACCCTGCGCAAGCAATTGGATGGCCTCATTAATTCAGTCCACGTCGTGGTTAATGTTAATGCAACACGACACTACAGTGCGTGTTCTGTTTTGATTAATGATGGAATGTTATCTTGTTTATTTACTTGTATATTCAGCCTGATTATCTTGTTGAAATTGATGCTGCCTATTTTAGAATGGGTTAATTATTTGAATGTCCACTGAATTTTGTCAAATGTTACTACTTAAAAACTGAATTTAAAAATGTATTTCAATGGTCACTGAATTATGCCAAGTGCTATTATTTAGTAACTGAAGTTAAAAATGTATCTCAATGATCACTGAACTATATATCGTATTAATCATCTATCACTCAATTGTTCAGTTATTAAGTAGTAGCATTTAACATAGTTCAGATACATTTTTAAGTTCAGACATTAAGTAATAGCACTTAACATATTTCGGTGATAATTGAGATACATTTTTAAATTCAATTATTAAGTCTCTCAAATCGACCTTTTTGAAAGAATAAATCAAAGGAAATGAAGGAAAAAAGAGGAAACAGAATCAGAGACTAATAAATCGGAAAAAAAAATATAACTTTTTTTAATGCTTGTTTTAAAATAAATGGATGAGTCTTCAACCGAAAGTTTTGTCGTCCAAACGGAGGATATACGATGATAAATTTGCTCTAAATGATTTATGGAGTCATTAAATCCCCGATTCACACATCCTCTTCATCGGTAACTACCGCTTCATTCACTTGAATTACCGGATTGTTCAGTTCATTGGATATCTCTCGTTGCTATTTTTGGTCTTTTATTTTTATATTTCTCTTGTTTCTCTTTGTCTACAGTGAAAAATACCTTCAATTCTTGGATCAATTGGTATCAATTCATCTCGAACTTCGCATAAAAAATATGAAAGAGAGACAATAGGAATATTGAAATAAATTGATAAAGAAACATTGAATAAAAGTTCAAAATTAATGAATTAGTGCCAAGGTAACTCTGGTCGATTTGAGTTTCATCTTTTTTCCCTTCATTTTCTTCATTCACAAGTGTCGATTTGAGAGAAAAATAAATTATTAGTACTAAATAACTGAACTTAAAAATGTATCTCAATAATTATTGAATTATGACAAATACTACAACTTAATAACTGAAATTAAAAATATACCTCAATAGTCATTGAACTATTCGCCTTATTACCCATCAATCACTCAAGTGGAGGGGTAACAAAGAGAAATTCATAGGATGCATGCAAAGCTAATGGTAAGCATTATTGATTATATAAACCACCATAAACAAAATGCAACTCGAATTATATTTTGAATTATAAGGAACTTGTATTACATTTAAAATTTAATTCACTGGAGTTCCTTGGTGAACAAGGAAATATGGTTGCCTTTAATTGTAAATCAATTTGAAAAAGAAATAGCTCTAGCCTCCTGTTGTGATAAAACTTATATCCATTGTAAAATCCAATTTTTCATAAATTAAATCCCCCTCCTTCAACCATCTCGTTAAATTAAATCACTCCAAACTATTTACATCCACAAAATATACTCCACATAAATACACCAAACCATCTAGATCTATTCACTATAAAAAAAATAAAAAAATAAAAAAATCATCAATGGTATCAGAGCCTTGTTCGATTGATATTGTGAGTTAGCATATATTATGGCTGACGCTTTCTGTTCATCAATTTTTTTTCCCAGCATTTAATGGAGACAACCATAATTTTTGGTCCACTAAAATGAAGACCTACTTTTGTGCGCAAAATTTATGGGATGTCGTCAATGACAGGTATACTAACTCAGATGGTATTTTTACTCTAACTGCTGCACAAAAAGAAGGAACTTAAAGAGAATTAACAAAAAGATTCTCTAACATTACTTGTTCTACAAATGAGCTTGACAAATGCTTATTTTTCAAGAATTATGAGAGCTAAAATGACAAAAAAAAAAAGCTTGGAATAAGCTGAATGAGAAGTTCTACTACAATGACAATGTACGTACTTGTCGTCTTCAAACTTTAAGAAGGCATTTTGAAAATCTAAAATGAAAGATTCTGAAATCCTGGAAGATTATTATTCGAAAAGAGATGAAATAGTAAATCAACTAAAATCGTATGGAGATGATGTTCCTGAAAAGAAAGTTCTTGGAAAATTTTAATTAGTTGCAAAGAAAAATATGATTCAATTATTACAGTTATTGAGAAGTCAAAAGATATAGATAAATTAACAGTTGCAGAATTAATTGGTTCACTGTAAGCTCATGAAAAAAGATTAGAAAGACGTTATGAAATTGATGAAAAAATGCTTTTTAACCTAAAGTTAATATACGGTTTTATAAATCTAAAGAAGGTGGGGGAAAATTTAAAGAAAATTTAAAAAATAAACAAAATTTAAGGAAAAGAAATTTATAATAACGAAATGTATCCTCTATGTGGCGTTTGTAAAAGAAAACGTTATTTGGAAAATGATTGTTGGTTTAAAGGAAAACCACGGTGTCGTAGTTTTAAAAAAAATTGGACATGAAGGAATTTTTGTCATTTTAAACAAAATCAAAAACTAATTTCTCTGAAAAAAAAATGATATAGAAGAAAGTCTATTTATGCCTCCAACAAGGATGTTTCTGAAGAGAAATTAGATATGTAGTATCTAGACAGTGGCTACATTAATCACATGATGAAAGCATACTTGATAAAATAAACACAAAAATAAAATTTGGCAATGAAAATTTTATAGAGGCAACATGTAAAAACACTATTGTCGTTGACATAAAAAATGGTAAGAGATATATCAATGAAGTTCTCTTAGTTCCTACGATAAATCAGAACCTACCAAGTGTAGGTCAAATGATGGAGAAGGGATATATTTTATGTTTTGAAGAAAATTCTTGTATGATCTATGACCAAAAATATAAATATCTTGTAATTGCAAAAGTCAAAAAGCAGAAGGACATATACTTTCCAATTCAATGGAGATATGAAAATAATGCGCCAATGATGGCGCAAGTAGATGAGTCGTGGCTATGGCATAGGAGATTTAGACATTTCTACTTCAACGGGTTGAAGATCCTTCAGCAAAAGAGCATGATAAGAAATCTATCAGTCATAAGGGAGATTGATGCAGTTTGCAAAAGATGTTTGCTCGAGAAACAACATCGTCAACCATTTCTGTCCGAAAAATCTTGCAAAGCCAAAAAGCCGTTGGAGCTGATACATACATCTAGATGTATGCGGTTCGATGCATTCTCCATCACACAAGCGAAACATGTACTTTATTCTCTTTATAGATTATTACACTAGAATGACACGAGTATACTTTTTTTGTGAGAAATCCCAAGTTTTTGAGATTTTCAAAAAATAAACAAAGTGGTCGCAATATCAAGACAATCAGAAGCGACGGAGGTAAAGAATACACATCAAATGGATTCAAAAAGTTTTGTGAAGATAAAGGAATAGAACATCAACTCACCATTGGACACACACCTGAACAAAATGGATCGTCAGAAAGAAAAATATAGAACAATAATGGAGACAGCTAGAGCTATGCTAATGGAGAAAGATCTTCCAAAAACCTTCTGGGCAAAAGCAGTAAGTACTGCAGTCTACTTATTAAATTGATGTCAAACCAAAACGGTGCAAGAGAAAACACCAGTTGAAGAATGGAGCGGACGAAAACCATCAGGAAAGCATCTTAGAGTTTTCGGCTGCATCTGCTAAAAGATGTAAGCTAGATGAGAAGACAGAAAAAGAATCTTCCTAGGTTATAGAACTCAATTTAAAGGCTGTCGAATCTATAACCTGAGAACAAAGAAGCTAATTATACGTCGGGATGTAAAGTTTGATGAGGATGCTTCTAGAACTGGGAGATTGATCAAGTAGAAAGAAAATCTATCAATATCCTAATACAACCACAAAAACAGGAATGTGTTATTGAAGGGAACAATCAACCAGAGTCCTCATAGCGAATAACGATAGAAGAACCAGTTGACTCACCTGAATCGTCGCCAAGAAAAATACGAAGATTATCAGAAATATACCAAAACTACAATTTGATTATCGTTGAATCTGAAAGCTATAAAACAACTTCAAAATAATCAAAATGGAGAAAAGCTATGGATGAAGAAATAAAAATGATCGAGAAAAAAGACACTTGGGAGTTTGTAGATCTTCCTCAAGATAAAGAAGTTATAAGAGTGAAATGAATCTACAAGACAAAGCTTAATACTGATGGTTAAATCCAAAAACATAAAGTAAGACTAGTCGCCAAAGGATACTCATAACAATTTGGCATCGACTATACTAAGACATTCGCTCTAGTTGCACGTCTTGACACTATTATGGCGCTGATTGCACTAGATGCACAGAAAAAATGGAAGATTTACCAACTAGACATCAAATCAGCATTTCTTACTGACAATTTTGAAGAAGAAATTTATATTGCGCAACATCAATGGGCATGTGGTACAAGGTAAAGATAAAGTTCTCAACTAAAGAAGGCACTATACCGATTAAAATCAAGCTCCACGAGCGTGGTACATCAGAATATATAACTACTTCACTGGGCAAGGATTTCGGATGAGCCAGAGTGAACCAACTCTATACATAAAAAATCGAGGTACAAATAGTACACTTCTAATCTTTTTATATGTAGATTATCTCATTTATATAGGGAACGATGAAAGGATGATCGAGAAATTCAAGGAAAGTATGATGAAAACGTTCAAGATGACTGATTTGGGATTGATGCTCTTTTTTGGAATTGAGATAACTAAATTGGAAGATGAGATATTCATTGCTCAGAAGAAGTATACCAATAATCTTATAAAAAAGTTCAACATGGAAGGTTGCAAGACTATAGCAACATCTCTGAATAGCAATAAATCACTCAAAAAGGATGACGGTACTCCAAAGTAGACATTTCACAATTTTGAAGCCTAACTGGAAGTTTACTCTATCTTACAGCTACAAGGCCAGACATTATGTATGCAACCGGCTTAATTTCAAAATTCATATAGAATTCAAGTCAAGTTCACTATGGAACTGCAAAGCGAATATTGAGATACCTCCAAGTAACTAAAGACTATGGAATATGGTATCGATCTACGCCCGACTCAAGACTACATGGATATATGAACAGTGATTGGGCAAGATCATTAGATGATATGAAAAGCACATCATGCTATGCATTTACACTTGGTTCAAAAATATTTTCAAGTGCGTCAAAGAAATAAACAATCATTGTACAATCATCAGTTGAAGCAGAATATATTGCAACAACAATGGCAACGAGTCAAGCTATATGGTTATAGCGCATACTTGAAGGAACTTTGCTAGGAGTACACGGGGGTTTACACCCCAGTCTACCAGGCCCCACAGCCCCCCTCATATGTGAGGGGAGTGTACACGGGAGTGTAAACTCCTCGTATACAAATAGATTTTCTCTATTTGAAGATATGGGTGAGGCACAAGATTAAACTACAAAGATTTGCTGCGACGGCAAGCCCGCAATAACAATGGCCGAGAATCCTGTATTTCATAGCAGAACCAAATAGATTGGCATCAAGTATCACTTTATTATAGAAGCTGAAGCAAATATAGAAATAGAGCTCCAACATTGCAAAACTAAAAAATAATTAGCAGATATTTTCACAAATGCACTATCACGAGCAAAGTTTGAATTTTCACAAATGCACTATCACGAGCAAAGTTTGAATTGCTAATAGAGATGATTGGAGTTACTAAAATATGCACCAAGGAGGAGGGTTAATATTTGGTGTATATTCTAGAAGTTATAGCCTCTAGAATTCACTAGAGTTTCTTGGCAAACAAGCAAATATAATAATTAAATAGCAAAAATCAGAAATTTCTAGGTTTCTTTAAGAATTAAGGAAAATTAAATAATGAAAAATAGGAATTATCTAGAAAGCTTCCACCGTCTTTTTGTTCGCTTTAAATAAATATAGAGATAGCAAAAAATTTCGCCGACTTGAGCAGCTCGAGCTCGGTTGCACCGAGCTGGGGCATTGACCCGAGCCCGGGCCGGCTCGTATATTATTAATAAAAAAAAAAATTTAAAGCTGCCTAAACGCTGCAGACAGCTATTTTTAGCTGCCTATTGAGCAGTTTTTAATTTTTAAAATTTTTTTTTTATAATATACGAGGTGGCTCGGCCCGCTAAGGCTCGGGCCAAAAGTTAGGGCCGAGCCTCATTTTTTTTTTGCTGGGCTTTGCTCGGCTCGGGTTCAAAAAAGCTCGAGCCGAGCCCGAGATTTTTTTTTTTGGGCTCGGGATCGACTCGGCTCGGCTCGACTCGACTCGACTCGATTCGATGATATAGCTAAATAGATGGTTGCCTTCAATTGTAAATCAATTTGAAAAAGAAATAGCTCCAGCCTCCTGTTGTAATAAAACTTCTATCCATTGTAAAATCCCATTTTTCATTAATTAAATCTCCCTCCTTCAACCATGTTGTTAAATTAAATCACTCCCTACTATTTCCATCCACAAAATATACTCCACATAAATACACTAAACCATCTAAATCTATTCACTATAAAAAGTCATAAATATCACAAGTAGAATACCACATCCACAAGTCAAGAAATCAGAGAAAAATCCTCCCTTCACCCTCTCTCTCACACACACGAACGCGAGGGAGATTTTTCATTTTTATAATGAAATTAGTCGTGTTGATTAATGAAAATATGGGCAATGGAACAACCGAGCAAGTTGTTTTGGTTAGATGTAGTAGTTTTAGAAAACGTTATGGACTGACAAAACATGTTTGATAAAATGCATTGATGGGGTGTTTGGATTAGGAAAAAAAAATCCAATTCGTTATTTGGTCCAATTCAACTATTTACTATCCCAAGTTAATTTAACCCCTGTTTGGTTTTGCCTAATATAAAAATTTTAGAACATTTTAATAAATTATTAATAAAATGTGTAGTTGAAAATTTGATAAAAGTTATGAATTTCATATAATGTGTGAGTAAAATTAATTATTGATTTTGATTTAAATATATTTCAACTTTATTAGTTAGGCAAAATATGGATTTAATTTGTGAAGGGAAGTGGTATTTGGCTATGTAATACTAGTGATGCTACATAGTGTTAGTCATGGTGTCACGGGGTGCCTTTCTTCTTAGCACAGAAAGGGACACCGTGCGGCAGTAGTCTGCTCCGCTAGACTACCTTCCGCCTTTTATCGGGACGAAAGAGATTTTGATTGCAAAATATTAGAAAGCTTGAAACACAATTGAAATGAAATTGATCATTGATTACTGAAAGCGAGAAATTACAATTGGAAAGCAGGAAATTACAAA
>CAIGRB010056117.1:21163-38625 GCA_903798255.1 Fraxinus quadrangulata
TAGACGTCTTCTTGCCGAAGAATCATACTAAAATTTATCTATTTTCTATCTATTTTAGAAATGGAAATTACAACTCGAAATGGACTAATATTTACAATGTGCGGCCGAAGTTGGGGCAAACTGCGGCTGCGATAGGGTCACGTGGCTTAATGAAGCTGCGGTCCGTGACACATGGGGATGGCAAAAAAATTCGACAAACCCGATATTTGCGGAGCTCCGTCCCTTTCGAGGGCATGGATTACCCGTTTATTCGGATATTCGGGTTGAGACGAAGTGGGTAACTTTGTCTCGGGTCGAGTGCAGGTAATAGGTGTCTTGTCCCATTTAATTCATTTAAAATTCAACACTTTAAATGGAAAATTTCACGAAATTTTATTAATTCTAATAAAAAATAGCAATTAAGATTATCTAAAAAAATGACAAATAATAAAAGATTTAGTTTACTAAATATATTTGAATAATTTAACTTTGAAAAATAAATAAAAATTAAAAAAATATATTATTATCTCACTCTAATAAATGTGGGTAATAAAATAAATTATCAAAAATAAAAAAAAAATAAAAAACAAGATAGTAAAGAGGGTAAGGGCATCGCCCCTAGAGTTGGACAAAACTCTCGAACCGAATCGGACTTGAACCGAACTGAATCGAATCGAATCGAGTGATTCTTCTTAAGTTAAATACTCGAATGGGTATCTGAATCAAGAACCGACGGGTTTGGTTCGATTCTAGACCAAGAATCGAAAATCGAATCTCCCTATTTTTTTAATTTAAATAAGTCAAATTATTTTATTTTTTAAAATAAATTGTTAACTAATTAATTTAGTTCAAATTCAAAATATGACTTTACTATTTCTAATTTTCAGCCAAATCCAACTTAATCAAATTAACTTAAAATTTACCCAATTCTCTTATTCTACCGTAGTGTCATTTATACCGTTTTATTATTGTGAACTAGCCATCTTCCTCTTCATGTGATTTTAATAATCAAATCTATGAAAAACTTAATAAAGAGAGGTGCAAAAAATATCACGAGATTAGACTATACTATTTTGTAAGAGTTAAAGTTGAATATGTCATAGTCGAATTAATGTAGCGTTATTATAATATAAAAAAATTAATTATTGTACGAAATTTCGAAATCGAATAGAATCGAACTGAATCTAATGGAACCAAATCCGAACGATTCTATAATTAAATTTAGAGCCGACGATTTCAATTACTAAATACCCAAAAATTTCGGATTTGGTTCCATTCTCTTTACAATTAAACCGAATCGGACCATGCCCACCCATACTCGCCCCCGCCTTAAACGGGTGACGTGGCGAGGGAGATTGTCCCGAACCCGACCTGACTGTTGTCATCCCTAATTAGTCATTGTATTATGGTTACAACCAATATTCTAGGTCAAGTATTTTATCATTTCCATTTTATGTCAATCAAATTAAGGTAATTGTGAGAAGTTTAGCACGCTTTTGTATTACATTCTTTTATTTATTGGGAATTCAAGTGTACCAATTCTCACTTAGTTATGTGACATATGATGGCACACCAGTTAGGTGCTAGATTCACCATCAAAACTGACTATGACATGTTTTTAGTTATAATAATATCTTCAAAAGATTTTTTAAATATAAAATACTATATTTTAGAGAGTTAGTGCATAAAATAAGCACTAAAAGACTCTATTTTATCATTTTAAAATAAGAGCATATTCAACAATTTTTCTATTTTTAAAAAGTATATTCTACAATTTAGATAGTATTTATAAAGTTAGAAAGTATTTTTTTAAAATGTTTCAACAAACTCTTTATGTTTAACATTTAATTTTACTACTTTCAAAAAATATTTATTATTTTTTATTATCTTTATTTTCACCAGCTTCCTTCAAAATTATTATAAAATTTTTCTATATTGAAATTTGATATATTTTAAATGCATTTAATAATAGAGTGGATTTGACCCTTTAAATGAAAGTTACTCATTTTCAAAATTAAAATGTTAATTTAAAGAGTCTTTAGAATCATGATTTTAAGAATTGACTCATTAAAATAGAGGGTATATCATATTTAAAGATTCTATTGGAGATACTCTAAAGATTGTATTTTGAAAAACCAAACACACTCTCAATTTTTAATAAAAACGATTGTGTTTAATAAATTACAAAATTTTAATAGTCTACAATTTAAATTATTCAAATCACATTTAGCCCATGTTAGGTAGGGATTAAAATTTAGATTATAATATAATTCAAAGTCAACAATTAATTTTAACCACATATTTTATGGAACCACAACTTTTCAATCACACATTTTATCAATTTTTATCAAAATTTATTAAAATCTGATTTTAGTTTCCACCAAACAGGGACTTAAATTTATTGGCCATGAACATATAAAAAAATTATTTTAATAAAAGATGATGAAAATTCAATAAATGTTCATTAAAAAAATAAAATAAAGAGTCAAAATAGAAAGTATTATTAGACTGCATAAAAAATTAATCTCTAAATTTAATGATGTTATCTATTGTGCATAAGATTTTTTATTTTTATTTTTTATAAATAGAGTGTCTCTTGGAAATACTTTAAGGATTTAATAAAAGAACCATGCTACTTATACAATTTTATTTGTCAATTTTGGTTGACAATTCATACTTGATAACATCACATTCATTAATTTCAAAAATTGTTTTTAAAATCAATGGTTAGAATTTTGACAATACCAAAATTGTCAACCATAATTATCAACAAGGATTGTACAAATAGATTAATTCGTCCTTTATACACATATTATTGAAGATTAATGTACTTTTATTTTGTTCATAATGAGGGTGCAATGGTCTGTTAAATGCAAAATTAATTATTTGGGACTGAAATTTTACGAAGGTGAAAGATTGAGGACGTAAATGTTAGAAATAGAAGATTGAGGATGCCAACGCTCAACTTGGAGAAATTAGGCCCACATTTGATTAGCCGTTATTTTACGTACTTATTTTTAACTATATATTCAAATAATAAAATATTCTACACATAAATTTAATATATTTTCCAACTTTTTAGTTATAAATTCTCCTAAAATAACTATTAAAACGTTTTTTTTTCCACAAATAATGACTATCGGCACTAAAATTCAGAAAATCTGAATCAAAATCAACCATTAATTTTAATGTACCTGTGACTTTTTATTCAATTTTTATTAAAATTTATTAAAATTCTAATTTTAATAGTAGGCAAAATCTCTTAAGAGACATGGAATAATCTTCATAGGATGGACAATTTTACATATTTATGCCACAAGTACCATTTCGATGCGTTATTTATGCCACCGGTACTATTTCGATGCTTGTGGATTCTTCCAATCAAGAGAGGTTTGATGCTCCAGTTACTTCAAAACTTGCCTAATTGTGAAAGGGTAGGATTAAAACAAAACAAGCGAAAAGTTACATTTCAATTTTTTTAATTTGAAATGTGAATACTTAATTGGTATTTAATCTAGGTTATCAAATTTATTTTATTATAATTATTATTTTTTAATTGTGTGAAGTTTTGCGGGATTGTTCAGTAGGAAGATGAAAAAGTCTACATTACCATTGCAAAATTTATGCGGGCCTGAGAAGCAATTGATCAAGAAGGAAGATTTAGCGAAGCTTTTGAGATGGCATTTTGGGCATTCTGATTTCCGAGGGAAGCAATTGGAAGCCATTGGAGCTGTTTTATCAGGTTTCGATCATTTCATAAGTTCATGCAATTCTGGTGTTATGGTTAATTGTGTGTGTTTATTCACAATTGCAGGTAGAGATTGTTTTTGTCTAATGCCAACTGGTGGAGGGAAGTCGATGTGCTATCAGATTCCTGCTCTAGCAAAACCTGGGATTGTGCTCGTGGTTTGTCCTTTGATAGGTGAATTATGAAAGTCTTGTTGATTTTATTTTAATGTGAACGCTTGAGTACAGTTTCCTTGTGAGTGTGCCAGGACAAAATCTGATTGCTCTTGCTGGGATTTCTGTTTGATTTCAGCTCTTATGGTAACGCCATTTCAAATGTCTTGTTCTCATTGTCTCGAACTATCTTTAATGGACTTTGAATATGGTTCTTTTTAAATTAAAGGTACTTTCTGCTTTGGCTAGGAAAATCAAGTAATGGCGTTGAAAGAGAAAGGAATTTCTGCTGAATATCTCTCATCAACCCAGGTTGCTAAAGTCAAGAATAAGGTATTGAAGATTCTGATGGTTTTTGTTTGCTGATGACAGAACCTGGATTCTGAATGATTGAAGGCAACTTTTTCAAGGGATTAAGTAAACTGAAGTCTGATGGACCTTAGTCAAGAAAAGATGTTATTCCAAATGCTATATTGCTTCTTATTCCTAATTTAGCATCTAAGTTCAACCAATTCGCTGTAATGCATTGAAGTTCAAGAAAAGAATTTGTTAAATATTCCAAAATATTGATAAGCTTTGAAGTTATGAACTAGCATGATAATGTTGTAAAAATCTACTTATAAGTTCATAATTGAAATATTCCAAACAGAGAATTGTTACGTCAAGTTTTTCTACGTGGTAGTGAAGATGCACAACATTTTGCTAATTTTATTATGATGGAAGAAGATACTATAAACATGAAGATGATAAATATTTACGGGCCTTAAGGTTGTCAATAGAGTCGGAGTGGCCCAATGTTTGCTAGCGTATCGATTGGATATTAATCAAATATGAACAAGGCTAAACTGAACCTAAGTTCAAGCTTAAATTAGATATGGCTGGTTCATGACCAGTTCGGCTCAATCTGAATTAAGCTTGACACACATTTCTAATTTTGCCTGTGGAGTCACGAACGAATTCATGAATCCAAAGCATCTGATCCTTGAATTACGTGGATTGCAAGTAATTTACTTTTGCTGCAGTTTTGTGGCAATTGGACTTTAAGTTGTTTGCTTTGTGGTAATTGCAATCACTCTTTTGGTCAAATGAGTGAAAAAAAGAGACAACGAAGAACCTGATTCTGAACTTCATCCCTTTTTATATTCTCTATTTAACAATTGCAAGATAAATCTATTAAGATAAACTATCTAGAACTGGAGCAAACTTAGGCAGGAATGTGGCATGTAGAGTAAAAAGACTACCCGGTGTCAAACCTAAGATGTCTTTTCGACCCTATATTTGGAGTTAGGGCAGAGATTGTCCCAAAATTTCTGGGTTTTGAGAGGATCAGGAGGAAAGATAGTTGTGGTGTGAGGAGGAGGGTGGTTGATCCTCTAGTCATGCTACCAGCTCTGCCTCTAGTTATTACGATGAGTCAGAGTATGATAATGTGGCTGTGGAAGTTGTATTTCTTTATGATACTTTCAACCCCCAAGAATCCTATTATCCACGCATCTGCATGAATGTCTCCTAGAAAGATGAATGCTAATTCAAAAAACTTGAGAAATTCAAGATTATTATTGCTTCTAATTAACAGAATAGTGACAGTAACAAGAATAATAAATGTATTAAAATTAAAAAACTATCCCCCCTCAACCAAAGGAGAGAAAAGGAAGAGCAGCAGTACTGCAGTAGCTATTTATTAGAGCTTGATACAGATTGCGTCTTTTGCAGTTCAGATAAATTGGGTCTTATGATTTAACTATTGGAAAATTATGATATGTAGAGAGAAGTTGTTTAACGGTCTTATCTAAAATATATTGGGTCTTAATTTTCTGTGTTTGCTGAACATGTCACGATGATTATTTTGCCCTTAATCTGAACTACTGGTTGTTCTAATTGGTTTCTCTCCTTTTACATTTTCAATTGGAATTCACTTATCATAGGTCAAAATTTTTAATTGAGATGCTCAGAAAATTGCAATCACGGGGTAATAACTTCTGACGATAAGCAGTTTCCACTTGATATATCTCTCTCTTATTTTCTGAATATATAGATATATGAAGATCTTGAATCGGGAAAGCCGTCTTTGAGGTTACTGTACGTTACACCTGAACTGATTGCAACATCAGGGTTTATGGCAAGGCTGACAAAGATTCATTCCAGAGGGTTGCTAAATCTTATTGCGATAGACGAGGTATGTTGTTCATGGCCTGGTCACATACATGACTAGTCACAGCAAGAAGCTTTTGAAGTTTACATACAGATGCATGGTTTTTTACTCGTCAAGGAGATTAATTTACCTTCACTTGTACAACTGTTAGGCACATTGCATCTCATCATGGGGCCATGATTTCAGGTAATTTTTCAAGCTTACAACATATTCTCATACTGAGTAACGTTTTCTTGTACAAATATACTCTTGGAAATTCTGCTTTCTTACTTTGGGTATAAATATAGTGGTATTCCTTATATTTCATAACATCAATGGTTATGTATTTTTATAACTGGGTTCTTGGTGGTTGAATTTTTCCTTGATCAAAAAGTTCAAAATATTTTGACGACAGTTCCAAATTTATTGGATATCATCTACTCCGACACTGAACATGGTTTCAGACAATCCTTAAATCTGTTGAAATAACGTGACAGTGCAGATAGTTTTACGCTTGTTATAGATCTTCGTAGGCATCATTTTATGTTGGCTCTTTTTTGATCTCTATTGGATGCCTCCGAGCTTATCCTTACAGGGTTGGGCTTCCCCCTAAACTAGAGGGAGGGAACTATTTTTTCCAATCAACATGATACAGTGAAAGTATCTTTCTTTCTTTTGTTATCCTTCATTTTATCTTCTTGCGATTTTGACTTGTATTTAGTTAACATATCTGCCATTTGTTTGAGTTTTTTATGTATTTATCGATTGTTCTTATATTCAGGCCTAGCTATCGCAAGCTTTCTTCTTTGAGGAATCGTCTCCCCAACATACCAGTTTTGGCTTTGACAGCTACAGCTGCTCCTAAGTGAGTGTTCAACAATTTTCTCCATAGAAAATATATCTCTCCATCCATATTCTGGCAAAAGTTTCTAAACACTTTTTCTTATTAATGTAGATTCTAGTATCTTCTGCAACCTCTTTCTCCTCTATCCTAAACATCAGTTCTTCAACAATTTTCTCCATAGAATATATGCCCCTGTTTGGGTTCCATTTTATTGTGATTTTTGGAGAAAAATTATTTTGGAATAGTTATTTTTTGGAAGATAAGAAAAAGTTTTGGATTTACGTATAATATTATTTTATAAAAGATGTATGGTTGAAAGTGAGTTCTAGAAAAATGTATTTTGGAAATAATGGAGCCCAAACAGGGCCTATATCTTTCCTTCCATATCCTGGCAAAAGTTTCTAAACACTTTTTCTTATTAATGTAGATTCTACTATCTTCTGCAACCTCTTACTCCAGCCTAAACATCAGTTCTATCTTCTACTCAGATTTCAAAGCTTTTTGTGTATCCATGTTATAGTATCATTGTCAAAAGGATTGTTTAAATTTATGTGGAACTTCTTTGTGCACAAAATTTCAGTCCTTCTGAGATATTTTTCTTCCTGGGAAACAGAAAAACATTTACACTCTAGATTTTGTGTTTCTGCAGAGTACAGCAGGATGTGATAGAGTCCTTGTGTTTGGAAAACCCTCTTGTCCTAAAATCATCGTTTAATCGCCCTAATATTTATTATGAAGGTGAGGTCTATTTATCTTGATTTATTTGCTTTCCTCCAGTCCTTTGTTATGGGAATTTTTGAGCAGCAGAAGAGTTGCTCTTCTGCTTTTGTTGCATTATGTGAGTTATTTTAACTAGTATACACGTCCCTTTTTTTTTTCCATTGCTATAGCACGATTGCTGGCTATACTTTTGACAATATAGCACCTCATGTGTTAAGGGTTTTGGGGAAGTATAAGATCTTAATTCACAAAATCTTCCCTCCCCATGGGCACACCTGAAGAAAAATAAGAAAATTGAGTATAAAAGGAGAAAAAAAGGTAGAACAGGTTCTGCAAATTGATTAATATGCGATTAAATATGGTTCTATCTGAATGTCCCACTTTAGTTGGTTAAACAGTTTTTATGCATTTAGGCAGAGCTATGGTGAACTAAATCTAATACCTGTCTTTTTAAACACCTCATCTTGCAGTTCGTTACAAAGATTTGTTGGACAATCCCCAAGCTGATTTATGTAATTTT
This sequence comes from Fraxinus quadrangulata, assembly GCA_903798255.1. Taxonomy (NCBI): domain Eukaryota; kingdom Viridiplantae; phylum Streptophyta; class Magnoliopsida; order Lamiales; family Oleaceae; genus Fraxinus; species Fraxinus quadrangulata. Next base: position 29,258 of record CAIGRB010056117.1, read on the forward strand.
CTCAAGTCCTTTGGAAATATTTGTGCAATTGTTTACTGCCTTGAGCGCAAGACTTCTGATGATTTGGCTGCTCATTTATCAAAGAACGGAATTTCTTGCTCTGGTAACAAACAACTGTATCTTGCAACTACTAAATGTCACTTTCGTTAGGCTTTCCAAAGTTAATTCCTTTTCCGCCACTACTAGCATATCATGCTGGATTGAACAGTAAATTGCGGAGCTCTGTTTTGGATGATTGGATCTCCTCCAAAATACAAGTAGTTGTGGCGACAGTGGCTTTTGGGTATTTTTTTTCTTTCCATCCCCCATCCCCCCAAAATTTTTACATTACTCTAGGATTCCCAATGTGATGTGCTGCAACTCTTTAGTGTTATTTGAGCTGGTTGGTCCTTTTTTGCACCATCATTGTAATATTAATAAATCATACTGATCTCTGATTTAGTTCTCACTCGCATTAAGTTGATGTTTTTTTAAATATTAGATTTAGGTCTAATTTTGTAATTAGCAAAATTAACAATTTTCAAATTTGTAATTGGCAATTTCCTTAGTCAAAATCATATCATAGTTGAATTGTATTAAGAGTTTATTGAGTTGTAATCAAAGTCAAAATGAGAGTTATCGAGTCTTAATTAATGTCAAGAGGGTTGAGATTGGTAGTATAAGTCTTGAAGGAGTCCAAGAAGATCACATATAAAAGTGTTGCACAAATCATGCTTTAAATTCTCAATCATAACTTGCAACACATTTTTCATATAGAAAACATTCGAATTTGGACAAAGATATTCTAGAAAAATTGTAGACATTTGAGTTAGTTTTTCAACGCACTTTGAATCACCTCCATTAGACATCAAAAGGGAAAGTTATGATGAAAATACTGACTGCTCAGCTGCAGCTAGCCTGTGCTCGAGTGGCGTGCACTCGAGTAGCATGGTTATTCGAGAAATAATAAATTTCGATTTTCAAGTTGAGTTTGAGTTCCTTTTTACCCTAAACACTACCCATTATAAATATATACCCTATGAGACGTTCAAAATAGTGGTTGAACAATATTTTGATTATAGAGACCATTCTTTGAAAATCCAAACATCATTTCATTGATTCCTTGATTCAACCATAATATTATTTGTTTATTATTCAACCTATATATTGATCCAATTAGTATAGCCTTGTTGTAAATCAAGAGTTTGTTCTCAAAGTCAAAAACATATTCCAATATCTCTTGCATCAGCCTACAAGATCAAAACACATAAAGATCTTTCGATCAAACACCAAATCACCTAATCCACTGGAGATAAACGATAATAGAGATCGGGAACTAATGCAAAAACACACAACTCAAGAGGGCTAAGATAATACATCAGGGGTCGGGAACTGGTGTGAGGAGCACGCAGTCCAGTAGAATCAAGGGTGACTACAGGAAAATAAGGTCAGAGGGGACTAAGGGTTAGTCGAGTCTTGACCATACTATAAGTTGTTTCGCTTATAGTAGATTGTTGACTAGCAAAGTGTCCCATATTTTTTTATCCTTTGCAAAGGATTTTCTCCGTTATCATATTGGTGTTATTTACTGCTTTCTATTTACAAACTGTGGTATTCAAATATAAGTTTAATTGGATTGTTTGACATAATCATCTAGAAACAAATAAAAAGTGACTTGTTGTTTTTAATTGTGCAATTCTGTACGTTGGGTCTAAATATTTGGTTAAATTGAAACTTTCAATGTTTAATGTTGTTTTCCTTATTGCTAGACTATTAGTAACAGCTGAAGATTGCACAATTTGCGATTGGCCTTTTGTGCGAAATAAATAAGTGGAATTCAGCATGTTGGATCTCAGTCAGACCATACTATATTGACGCAACCATTTTATTTTGTCTTATGTCTACTTTTTATTTTTCTTGAATCCTGTGTTATCGGGGAGAAGGAGAACTAGACATTCGTGATAGATGTCTGACAGTTGTGATTCTTAGATGAGTATCTTAAGCCAATGAATTACAATGCTTTGACATTATTAGTAGTCTTAGATTCTGGCTTAAGTCTTCTGCAGTGCTACCATGCTTTCAAATATAAGTCATTACATTGATCAAGTCTGAGCTGGGATATTGCATAAATTCACTTCATCATGAAACAAATTATACCAAACATGACTAAAAAATGGCATTTTTTTCTTCTTTAAATTAATATTACAAAGTACGTGTCTTCATAAAGTTCATTTCATTGGGCAAAAAGGGTTGTAATTCTGTAGTGGTATCTGAAAACGTATTTAGAGGCCCCGCCTTGCTAGCTGCTTGCTAACCAATACAAAATAATCTTTGAACGCCTCATATTATCTGTGGTTGCCATTTGATAGTTGTATGCTTAAGGTTTTATTTTTTCCAATCTCTTGATTTTTGTTCTTTAATGCAGTCAGACGTATGTGTAACTAGTTTCAGCTGATTCCCTCAGAACAAATTTCTTCACAATTTGCAATAATTTCAAATTGTCTGAAATGTCATGCGATTTCCTCCTGTTAAGCTCTCTATGGATTATCATTTCATCATAATTATTCTGAGATAATTATCGTTGTTGTCTATTTGGTTTCTGAGTTTCTGCTGGAGATACTTTGGTACACACAGTGATTGAGCTGGTTGTTATACTGCAGGATGGTATGCTACTATTTCTATCAAATTTGAGGAATGTTTAATACAAATTTTTGCAAAACTTCAACTGTGAGATTTTTCAAGCAGTACTATTTTAACCCAATCTTTTGCACTATATTTATAGGGCATAGACAGGAAGGATGTCAGAGTTGTTTGCCACTTTAATATTCCCAAGTCAATGGAATCCTTCTATCAAGAGTCTGGTAGAGCTGGTCGTGATCAACTGCCCTCCCAAAGTCTACTGTATTATGGAGTGGATGATCGTAGAAGAATGGTTAGTTGCATCTTTGCCACCATGTTACTATCTCCTTTGATGTTCAAAATTTTCACCATATTTATACTCCAAAATTTTCACACACATTTACAGGAATTTATTTTGGGTAAAACTGAGAGCAAGAAGTTGCAGTCCTCGAGCTTGCAAGAGGGGCCCTCCAAGAAGTCCCTGGCTGATTTCCACCAGGTAAATTTCTTGCTTTTTCATAATGATGGGCCTTTTCTCCATTTTCTGTTGATTCCATTTTGATCTGAGCCATATAATGCATCTAGATGGTTGAATACTGTGAGGAATCTGGTTGTCGTAGGAAAAAGATTCTTGAGAGTTTTGGGGAGCAGGTATTTTATTCTTGAAGGATGAATGGTCCTGTTATACATAAAGACGCTATATGAGAATGTCAGATAACATCATATAGATGTCTTTCTCTAAAAGCAGGTAGCTTCGTTATTATGTGCGAAATCTTGTGATGCATGCAAACATCCTAAATTAGTTTCCAAGCATTTGGAGGACCTTACAACTGCTTACGCCAGTCGACCCAGATATGGATCCTCTTGGATATCAATTAGCAGGTAGCTTATTCCATATTTTGTTCTGTATATACCTATTCCTTTTAAATTGGGATCTAGCTTACTGCATTTTTTGCTCGTTGCTTTTGTTGTACAGTTAAGCTTAGTGATTAGGAAGTTTGCCCCAAGCATTTTATTTGCCGTAAATTCAATGTGTACAAGCAGATGGTTTACCCAAATTTAAGTTATTGGGTTGCTTTATTTGACTATTCATTTTTTATTCATCTATTTTCTGCAATTTTACTTAATATACTTCATATTCTATTTTCTTGTGATATGGGTTGACTAATGTTTTCTGGCTGTATATACTTTGACTTTCTTATCCATATATAAAATGGAAATTTTTTTCTGGAAATGAGAGCTTGTTTGCCTTTCATTATAATTTGCTTATAATTTAAAGGTCAAAGTCAAAGTATGATTTTAACTACGACATTTCGTAGGATCCACAACTACTATCCTCTCATCCACTTATCATTTCTATCACATTATAATTTCAGCCACTCATAATTAAACCCTACAAGCACGAAATTGTTGCTACATATAACTTTAAACAAGTAGGTTACCAATGAGGTTGGCGAATGTACTTAGTTTTCAATATGAAGATTCTTGGAATAATCATTAGCACATCGTATCAGAGTTAGGTAATTAATGTGATTTTATGATGATATTTACATGTTGATATGAAATCCTTTATCTTGATTTGCTCTATTTTAATGGTAGGAAAAATGTAGATTCTAGATGATTCTGACAAGGTTTTCCAGATAGGATGAAATTTTGTGAAATAAGCTTATGTGCCCCAAAAGTGGTGGATAAAAGAGTGTCTTTTATCCGTAAAAAAAGCGTAAAAAAGCGTTTCCTTATTTTAATATTATTTTAATTTTTAATCAATCAAAAAATCATTTAATAATTAAAAATAATGCATATCAAACATTTAAAACAGATTTCTAGAAATTTTATACATTTTTTCAAAAGTTTCCAACAAAAAGATAAGTTTCAAAGGTAAAATCAACTTTTAAGTTTTAATTTAAAAAAATTGTAAAATTAAAAAAAAAAAAAAGATAATAAGGCGCGCATCGTGCCTAGGCACGCATTAGCGATCGCTAAATAAGGTAATCGTTGACTGCTAAATAAGGTGCTAAGCCACTTGGCTTAGAGTTTCCGCCGTGCATTGCGTCTGGGCGGTGTCTTGAAAATGTTTAGGCGCGCCTTTTAGAACACTGATTTTATTGCAAAGATACTTCTTAAAGAAGGAGTGCCTTTTATTTCACTTTATCATCAAACAAGATATCAAATTATTTGACGGTCACAAATTTGCTTCCGGGCTTGTTTAGTAAATGGCATCGTGTATACTGTCTCTCTAATTGGTCAAACCATCAACGATTGAAATTCTGATTTGTTGCTTTCATTAAAGTGTTTACCCATGGAAAAATAAATTATTACCATGCCATCACTAACTGATGTGCTTCAATTATCATGATCAAGATGGCACAAGATTTCAGAATTGGTATCAAATATTTTTTGCTTGTATTTCAGGTCATATATAGAAAATTGGTTCTTTTGATGTGATTCATTTAAACAAAGATGAAAGGATGGGGAAAAATAATGTATCAGTTACAATGCATCTTCGGATCCGCCTTCTCTAAGGGAAGAGAAAGAGAAAAGGAAATGAAATTCCTTGGAGTATTCTGATCTTGGCTTGTATTAGTTTAGCCACTATGTTGGATTGTTTGATGTTAACTGGCTTGGGTAGGACCACTGCAGTGACATTCATAAAACGTTGCTAGCTCTTTTCCTTAGTTAATAGCATTTGCTACAGTTATTGGCTCAAATTTTGCTGAAGAAATAGTTTTAGGATTTAGACCCTTTACTAAATGGGCTTCATTCAGCTTATGGCTTTGATTTGATATTCTATTTTTGATGATTCAATTAGGTTTTTTCTGTGCAGTGCTTCAGATGTCAATGGTGAAGAACAATTCTCGGAATTCTGGAATCGTGATGATGAAGCTAGTGGAAGTGAGGAAGATATATCTGATTCTGATGGTATATTTTGAACAGGCGCTGATTATTTGCTAAACCCTTGGATCTGACATTCATGTGCTAATCTGCAATATGGTTTGGTTTGGAATGCTAGTTCTGGATTTCTCCTGAATATTCATTTTATTCACCTATTAGTAAATTGATTTCAGATGCTGTTGAAGTTGCAAAGAGCTTAGCACATTCAGGTAAATCATCAGAATCTAGACTAAATGACAGGATTGAGTTGTTGCAGTGTGCAGAAGAGAACTATTACCAGATTAAAAGTTCAGACATGCAGGTGAACTGTGTTAATTTTCTCCACTTATTCTAATTTTTATAACAGAGTTAATTGCCAGGGGTAAAGTCTGTCATGATTTTTAATACAATAAGAAAGAAGAATAAAATAGATGAGAAAAATGGAGTTTTGGCATGAAGAATTGACAAAAATCAATATTTTAGGGCTATTGGCAGTTAAAATGATGTCGTGTAGAGCACAAGAGTCAGTACAGGTATTCTCTAAGCGGTCATGCTTATTCATGGTTTATGGATCTCATTTGAAGTCTTAAAAATAAGCTAAGTTGTGTTGAATCTCAGGACAAAAAGAACCCTATATTTTGTAACCTCCTTTCCTAAGTTCTAGTTCTACTTATTGTGATCTGAAACCTGCCATATGTGTAAATAATGACTGCTTGAAGTCCTTCCTTGATGTTTATTCTTCTTGTATTTTACTTCTATTTACCATCATCGACTAGAATCTTTGCTATAAAATGTTCCGAAATTATTTACCTAATAGTATTTGATTCAGATCTTTTTTTCGTTTCTTTTATTTTATTTAAATCCATGTCGTATTTTGTCACTGAAGATTGACATATCTTCATCTTGTGTAATGTCTTCTATTAATTGTAGTAGTTAGATTCTCAGTGTTACGTATAGAAAGTGACATCATCTTCTCCGAAATGTTAATTAATATTGTCAATTTATACAGGGGTTCAAGTCTTCCAGCTGTTACACAATTTTCGTGATTTTAGTCAAATAAGTTCGTTTTCATTGCTACTGATGTTTTTCTTCCTGTTGATAGGTTAATAAGGTTGACAAAAAAACCATATCTGAAACACTACGGGAGTCGGGCAAGCAAAGATTACTAAATGTACTGAAGCAGAATGAACATCGTTTCAACAACTTAAAGTATGATAGTTCGCCCCTTATTTTTGATAGGCTATAAGGCTCAAATTATAATATACCATAGTTCTGTACTTTGATTGACCAGGGTACCAATTCATTTGCTGGCCTTTTACAGGATTGACTTTGTAACATCTGCTTCTAAACTTGAAAACGACTGCTATAAGAAATACGGCAAGGCTGGGAAGGGGTTTTATCTATCACAGATGGCAAGTACAGTGAGGTGGTTGTCAACGGCAAGCCCTGATGACTTGACATCTAGACTTGAGACAGGTGCTTGTACTACATTGGAGGATAAAAGTCCGAGACTAAATTGTACTTTGCCATCACCATCTGAGATAAATCCAGCATTAACACAAGTCGCTGATGAAAAAATTGAGGGCGGCAATGAATCAGACAACCCACTGAAAGCACTGGAAAGCGTTTCACAAGAAACAGAGCTCCCACCAATTCCGTCTTTCTCAGAGTTTATTAACAGAAGAAATGCCGAGGAAAAGAAATCGACTATTACTAAAAGGCAGTCGACTGAAGGAGTTCACACGGGTATCGAGAAGAAAACAAAATATCAGTAATGCTGAATGTGAGTTTGTGATTGTGGCTCTGCCTTTTTGGGCCTCTTGCTTAATATCCGCACCAGATTATTCTCGTGCGTATGGATGGCCTTTGCCATTTGTTTTCTTATTACCATTTTGGAATGGAAATATGCTCTACTACAACCTTAAGTTTCAGAACTCTAAACCTCTTTCAAGTTCTTAACCTTTATGTAGTACACTTAAGCTTATCGTTTTCTGTGCTGTTATCGCTGGGAAATGTTGATGAGAAATAGTGATTTGTTACCTTAATCTGGTATCACTCTCTGTACCTTTGTATTCAGACAACGCTCGGTCATCCTTGCCGCCAACTTCATCAGCATATTAAATCTTCCTACACAGCCATGGCTAATTTACCTTGTTCAACATGTTGTACACCATTGATTCAAGGGAAACATTACTTGTACAATCGAGGTTGACAACCTCCTCACAGTGGTAGGTCCCACTGTGTTTAAAAAAGAATAAAAATTACCTACCCGCCCATCTCATGTGTTAGAGGTTGTCAATCGAGGTTCTCAACCACGATTGTACAAGTAGCACAACTCATGCCTCAATGCCTTCAGTACTTAGCTACCCGCCATCTTTGCTTCCAACTTCATTCTCATTTTAATGATTATGGCTGATTGTTAGTAAGTAGAGCTGATTGTTGACTTGAATAGTTTAATTTGGTCATTTTAGTAAACGGCTTGCTAATTTGGTTAGTAAGCAGGTTTAATGTAAGTTTTAGTGTTTTACTGAGTTGTCTAGCCTGTTTATCGCTCAAAAAGAGTAATGATATTCACTATGCAACATCAATTTAGGTGGCAGCTACATAACATTCAATGATAGATTCACTTGAATGCAATGTCACATGATTGATTTAATTAAACATATCAAGTGTGATTACCTAGATTGATGTTATATAATATTATTATTTTCAACAAGGTGTATTAATAGGGTTAATTTTAGCATCGGTCACTTGAGTTTTTAAAAAAATTCAAAATGACTATTGAAGTAATTTTTTATAGTAGTTTTTATTGAAGTTTCTAATGAAAACGTTATTAAGAGATAAATTTTACATTGAATAAAGATGAAAGCATAAAAGTTCGAATTACTCTTCTTAACAAAATTGGTCTTTTACGTTAGAACTTCAAGTTTTATTAGATCTCATTAAGTTCTAATGAGTCGATGATTAATGTTAAAAAATGAGCACACGAATTTCAAGATTGATATGATCAACTATAAGGGCTTGAATTACTCGTTTTAATAAAATTGACATTTTAAAATGAAACTCCAAGCATTGATAAACGCTAACTTAAAATTGCATTATTGCTAAGTTTTTATTGGATACCAACGATGTTAACTAGGGCATCGCTTTAGACTTCTTGTTTTATTAATTAAAAGCATTACTAGTACGCCATGTCAGATTTTATTGAAGTAAAAAGATTTTAAGCCCATGTTTGATTTAACTAAAAAATTTAATTAAAATCTAAGTCAAAACGAACAGTTAATTTTAATCATACATACACACAACTTTTCAATATCCGTCAACTTTTATAAATCTATCAATAATCTACATTTTTTTAAAATCTAAATGTCTTAACAGCGCTTTTATCTAACTTTTACTTACATTATGTACTAGTTAACAGCGTTAATGTTCACCATGAAATTTAACAATGACGCGAAATTTAGGATCGCAGCCAGAGATTAATATTAAATTAAATTATAGAATTAAATCAATCAATGCCCACTAAACGTTGGTAATTAAAATGACCTCTAAAATTGAAAACGATGTGATAAATTCATAGTTATTAAAATCAAATCAAATCGGTTTGACCTAGAAATCAAAGAATCGAACAATTATCCGATTTGTGTGGCAATATTTGGTTTATTTGATAACTCAAGAATAACTAACCAAGAGGGGGGTGAATTGGTATTTGAAACTTTTTCGACAATTTGTTTCAAAGCTATACAATACACAAGATATAATTTCAAAGTATGATACTAGAATTAAATATCAAAGTTTAATAACTTAATTCAAGTATAAATAAAACACAATATCAAAGGTAATGTAAAGTAAAGTGCGATAATGTAAAGATAACAAACCAATTTAATGGGGTTCGATAC